>CAAKHC010000958.1:1662-22505 GCA_901007825.1 Macroramphosus scolopax
CACATAGACTTTGGCTTTATCAAGGTTTGTTACAATACACTGGGATGTTTGGAAATACCGAAAGTATGATTTTGAATATCGTCTAAATAAAGACACTACTCTCTCTCTCTCTCTCTCTCTCTCTCTCTCTCTCTCTCTCTCTCTCTCTCTCTCTCTCTCTCTCTCTCTCTCTCTCTCTTATTGCTTTTTCAGATTGTTAGATCATTGTGCTCACGCTGACTCACAATAATGCTTCACGCGTTAATCAATCTATATTATGAGTTATGGATTTACTATCCAGACCATGCATGCTGCCTGGAATTCATTTCTTTATTTACCATATATCCATGGAATGTTATACTATGATTCTAGGTGAATATCTTCTATTTCTATTGTAAGGCAGGTTTTTCCAAGATGATGTTTTATGTAATCCATTTAGCATTGCTCATTATTTTAACACGGTCCCTGCCGGTGCTCTCTATGAATAAATATATCTCACCTCTGGCCCGCAGCTTTCTTGCCCCTCTAGTTCACCACAGAGCCGAAGGCTGTCAGACAGAATGTCTGATGTCAAGAAGCCCTCAGGCTGTCTCACTGAATCCTTTGCTCCCGGATTGTGACATAACACACAGGATGGGTCTTCCCCTTAATGTGTTCTGTTCAAGGTTAACAGCTTGAGGGGAAGTGTTAGCTTCCTCCTCCTCACGATTATCAACCTTACTAGAGTAGCTCTGTTTTATTCTTATCTTTCTTAATTTGTAAGACAAATAATGTCATTGATGAATACAAAGGCTCTGTGGAGGAATGCAGGTTATCTTTGCATTCCTGGTTCATTCAGTCTGAGGAACATGATGGCATAAAAGTGAACTCAAAGCTACATCATTTATTTATATTCTTTCATAAAGATGCTATAATTTATTCCACCTTTCATCCGCCTCTTTCTCCTTCAGGCACAGTATTGTCTTTGTGGCTTCCTCCTTTTTTTTTTGCCATTCGTGCGTGTGTGTGTGTCTCTCTTTATGTGTGGACTGCAGCAGGTGATGAGTGTGTGAGAAGAAAGCTCTGTAGCTCATGTCCCATGCGGCAGGAAGCTGTCACTGCCAGCTTTGTCATTGATGGTCAGTCTCTGTTGTCCCACTCCAACCTGTCCACAGCCCTCTTTCTCCAGTGTGTGTGTGTGTGTGTGTGTGTGTGTGTGTGTGCCGTATACGTGTGCACAAGGTTGTGTTGTGCAAATACATCCTCTTTCCACTCTCCCAGGACTATCACTTACATGAACTGAATGTTGTATCAGTAAAATGTTTAGACGGCAAGAAAATACGTCCCAATATTAAAAATATTATCTGAACAGGAAATGAAAAAAAAAATCTTTGCTGAGATAATTGCACTTGCTTTTATTACATTTTTTATCTAGAAAATGTGCAAAATAAAGTATTTTAATTTCAGACAGATGCTAATTTTCTTTTGAAAACAACTCCATTTCCAGGTAGCACAAAAATAATGTAAGATTTTGTACATCTCTAGTGTATTCTCACGAACAAATCTACACACACTCCGCTTTGATGTGTGTAAGCGCTGATTGCGAGTGTACACCTTCAGATAAAGTAAGTCCAAAGCTTGAATTATTCAACACGCGGCTCTGCAGTGGCCAACCCACACACTTATCCCCCCTGGTACAACTCACACAGAAGGAAAAATACATTACAGGACGTAACCCCCCCCTGAAAAGGTAAATCGTTCAATCTAAGGAAAGACAACAAATTAAACGGGTCCGTCCTCAGATTCTCCGAAGATGCATGCAACGTTCTTTTGTCAAGGCTTTGAGTGAGGCTCCAGGATGTTTCACACGAACTGACGGTATCTCTGCTGCTGGGGAGTGGATTGTGTGTTGTCTTTACATTGTTTGCCTGCCGGTTGACTGTGTGAATTCCAAGTTGGTATGAATAGTAAAGAGAAAGGTCGTCAGCTCTCCAATGGGCTTTTGTGTTGCCTACTAAGGTTGTAGGACTTTATCTTTGACTAACAGGGATACCATGTGTTGGCCGGGGAAACCTTCTTCCACCACTCCCGCCTCTAAACAATCCGTCAATTCATTTCTATGGGGAAACATATCGAAGGCCAAGTTCCCTCTCTCTCAGTTTTTATGTAACCAGAATATTATTTGTGTGGCCGCCCAGTGATTTACTGTAGATTCACTCCTAAATGTAATGGGTTCTTCCTTGGGCCTTCCTACACGCCTCCACCTGCATCATTCAAATTGGAACAGCAGTTTTGGAGTAGTCATCAAACAAATGGCACAGAAAACATAATCTCCTTCACCGAGGCAATAAAGTAAACACAGTTTAGAAAGATACGGCTTTATTTCACAGCCGGGTGATTTCCTGTTCAAAAGGTAAATACACATTACTCTTTGTTACTCTCTCTCCAGTGCGGATGAGCGCTTCGACGCCACCTTCCACACCAACGTTCTGGTGAATGCGTCAGGTTACTGTCAGTACATCCCCCCCGGCATCTTGAAGAGCACCTGCTACATCGACGTGCGTTGGTTCCCCTTTGACGTGCAGAAGTGTGACTTGAAGTTTGGCTCCTGGACGCACAACGGCTGGCTGCTGGACCTCCAGATGCTGGACGTGGACATATCCACTTACATACCCAACGGGGAGTGGGACCTCGTGGGTAAGAGAGAGCTGCACTGTGTTCCACTGGAGGTGCAGCTATCAGGATAGATGATCATAGTTGATCATTAGGTGTGAATACATAATTCAATAAGTAAAGTATATTAACAGCAAAACCAACTCCTCCAGGCCTCTACTGAGACTCCTCCATCTGATTCCTGAGATTAAATAAACACAAACTTTGAAAACAGTTGCTGGTGGGGTTCTAACGCAGAACCTCTGCTTAATTCAGTTTGTGCAAGAAAACGTTGATATCACATTACGTGTCTTTAATTAATATTTTCAATGATTTTATGAAATATTCAGGCACAGAGAGTCTTTGAAAGGCTACACAAATAAAATCTAACAGCCTCTCTATATATTCGATTTAAAGAATTACTGTTGGTTTTCGCTGTGGGACTTTATTGGATGTTTGCAGCTGCACGATCGGGGAATAGGGAGCATTTGAGCCCCCTGGGGTGTTAGTAGGCTAGAAATAGGTGTCAGACAGGACCAGATGGTATGCAGTAGGAATGTATGATGTACTGGCAGGTGTGTAGCCAGAACATATGTGAGAGCAGCACACCACATCTGTTGTACTATGGACACTCACAGTAAGATTCAGTAGTTTTCTTTTTTCATGTTACGCTTATAACTTTTAGTGTGAAGTTAAAACCTGTAATATATATGTAGTGATTCAAATCCATGAGGAAACAAACTGTTGCAATGCTGCATCTCTCCATTCATCATTTTTCTTTCATCCACACATAAAGGTGGGATGATGACATTTGGAAATAATAGGAATTGGTCTATTTACCTCTACATGTGTACTTATCCCTCAGGTGTGCCAGCCAAGCGTAATGAGCTGTACTATGACTGCTGTAAGGAGCCCTACCCTGATGTGACATTCACGGTCACGATGCGCCGCAGAACTCTGTATTACGGTCTCAATCTGCTCATCCCTTGTGTGCTGATCTCTGGCTTGGCCCTGCTGGTCTTCCTGCTACCTGCTGACTCGGGGGAAAAGATCTCTCTGGGTGAGGGGATCCTGAACACATGTGTGAATGAATAAAAGGACAACGGAAATAATTTGACTTTGTTAATAATGTGTTATTGAGTTAAGTACAGTGTATTTGTAAAGTAAAAAAAATACATAAATCAAACGTCTCACTCATATCAGGAGTAATATACAAAACGTATATAAATAGAGTTAAAATCATAAATAACAAATGCAAAAATATTGTAAAAATGTACATTGGTTCGTGGTTAAACTTCCTTCCGTCCACACTGAGGCTAATGCAATTACACTGGGAAGCCAGGCAGACAACAGGCTGTTGTTGTGTCCCAAAGTTATTCCCAATTCAGTCGGCTTTAGAATCAGCCTGAATGCTTGCCTGATCTGATATTTATCATGCAGTTTGAGCAGGGTCACGATGCCAGATTAAATGTCATTTCATCTCCCAGACCATCGGGTGGGATTTCTGGCATTGAAAATAGACTTGTAACTTGTATGTAATTCAGTAGCAGTTTTCAATTTCTTGGGGTGGCTAATCTTACAGGTAATTACATGAGTGGTAAGGTGTTAAAGTGCACTTCCATATTTGTTGATACATATTTCTCTGCAACTATGCATCATATATATCAAGTCATGAATACATGAATGTCCAATCCCATCGGAATAATTGAATTTCATAATAAATTCTTGCCACTAAATCCATTTTGGAGTTCTGTCAGTGCCGTGAGCGTTGATGAATAGACATCTGTGGATGATCAGTCAGCTGAGTGGTTGAGGGATTTATGGAGCTTCAACCTGCTTTGGACACGTCAGCTGACAAATGGTTGTAGTCATGAACACATAACTGATTATATACATCAGTAATTACAGGAATAATTTCCTACGTCAGTGTCCCTGATCACATCATTTTGTATATGCTAATACTCTTCTCTCTGCCTCTCTCTGTCTTTCTCTCTCTCTCTCTAACCCAAGGCATCACTGTGCTGCTTTCGCTAACTGTCTTCATGCTCCTGGTAGCAGAGATCATGCCGGCCACGTCCGACTCTGTTCCTCTCATTGGTGGGTTTTTATTGACGTGTGTATGTGTCTCTATGTATCATATTTAAGTGTGCATGAAGGTAAATAAATAGCAGCCTGAGAGACTGTCTATGCATGTTTACTTCTTGTGAAAGGCTTTACTGAGCAGTGAAAAGGCTCCTGAGAGAACAGTCAAACTAGAGTGACTGTAATATTGATTCAGTCTATCAACACACAGACATTACTGTCCAGTTGGAAAGTAACAACTTGACTGTTCCTCCCAGAAAATTGGGTTTCCAGAACTAAAGCTGTCAGAAACATTAATAGTCTGGGAAACATCTAGTTCTCAAGTTGGGAGGAAAATATGAATTTAGGATGGAAACATAAAGTATGAAGGGAAGACGAGCCTAAGAGACCGAGGGGAAGGGATGAGTAACCTCCAGGTCATAAGTTCTCAGAGATACTTCAAAGGCTTTATGGAGGCGGGTGTGTTCGGGCTGTTAACGCTCCCGACACGCGACACATGCTGTGAATTATAACTGCAATCCTGTAGGTTATATATCAGATCTGTTTGTAAGGTCAAAATGAAATACACTAAACCGCTCCAGCTGTGTGCAATGTGAGTTTATTTATGTAAGTGGTGTTTGGGCAAACTGCACAAGATCCAACACATCAAAGTGATAAGTGACCTCACTGAGAAAAGCGATAAAATGCTTCAATAGCGTGATTATTATTATATTTATTCCGTATGAGGTGAGCTCAAGGCCGACCGGGACACTTTTAGTGGCCTTGTTAAAATGACTCATGCGCCTTTTACAACTCGTAGCTGAATGAGGATGTGAGTTATTGTGGTGACTTAAATGACGAAGTGTTAAACGCTGTTGCCTGTAATACCGGCCGAAATAGTAACTTGCCTTTTTATGTCACAAAATTAAAGAATAGAAAAAAAATTATGCAAAACTACATCCATCATAGCTGTTTGATTAAATGTTGCTACTAGCTGTTTAGCAGAAAGCTGCGGTGTCCAATCACTGACGTCCCATACAGACACCGCTGTCACGTGCACAACACGTTCTGTGTCTGGTGCTTCTTTGCATCAGACGTCCCGTTGTTGGATGTAAACAGCTAATCTCTCTCCTTCTATCTCTACTGTTTTTGAGGGGAGCTTGTTTTGTTTTGTTTTGTTTTGTCACAATTTTGCACAGAATTTCCCGTCTTTTCCCTTTGGCCACATAACTTGTTGCACAGATTGATCAGTCTTGCTTTCCTTTCATGTTAGACTGTGAAATCAACCTATTTTTCGAAGTTAATTCAGGCGGGATGTTTTCCCCGTGATTACGTTAATGAAATGAGACCGCGGTGTATTTTAAGAGGGACTGCAGAAAGGTAAAACATCCAGAAAACATGACCTCATATGTACCTGAGGAACAAACTTTCAGGCTGAATTTACTTGTTCTTTGCAGCTCAGTACTTTGCCAGCACCATGATGATTGTGGGAATGTCAGTGGTGGTGACCGTCATAGTCCTGCAGTTTCACCATCACGACCCTCGAGGAGGCAAGATGCCCAAGTGGGTGAGTGATGGAACTGTTTTTATCAGATTATAATAATCATTTTCTGATAACATTTAGTACAAATGAATTGACATTGTGCGTGTGCCGCTGCCACTTCCTGTCTCTTCTCAGGTCCGAGTGGTTCTGTTGAACTGGTGTGCTTGGTTCCTGCGTATGAAACAACCCGGGGATGAGCGCAGGCGCCCCGGTTACAAGTACCGCCAGAACTCCCAGCACCTCTCCAGCACCAGTTCTATTGAGATGGGCACTGTTCCAAGCCTCTCTGTGCCGCTTTCCCACACATCCTGCCCTCCTTGCCCCACAGGCACCTCCAATGGTTCTATGAACCTCTATTTTGGCAACTACCACCCCATGGAGAGTCCCCACTGCCCACCTTCCAGCGACTCAGGGGTAGCACTTGCTGGACGCACCCAAGGCTCCCCCGGTGAGGAGGCTGAGCCGACTGGAAGAGTTGGTAGTATCGTTGGTCTGGGAATGGGTGTTAACACCCCCCCTCCAGAGATCCAGCGCATCTTAGAGGAGGTGTCCTATATCGCCCAGCGGTTCCGGGACCAGGACGAGGCTGAGGCCATTTGCAGCGAGTGGAAGTTTGCAGCAGCAGTGGTTGACCGGCTGTGTCTGGTGGCCTTCTCTCTCTTCTCCATAATCTGCACATTCACCATCCTCATGTCTGCGCCCAACTTCATAGAGGCTGTTTCCAAGGACTTCACATAGCTGGACGCAGCGGCAGAAAGCGATGACAGATAAGGATATAATGATAAGGAATAGAGAAGAGAAAAAGTGGAGGGTTGAAAGTAAACAGTGCAGAGAGCAGCATGATCAAGGTTCCCATAGAAACGGTAGGTTTCAGATTTTCATCAAAAAAGGATAAACAATAAGTAAACAGAGCCATGCGATTTTGTCGAGGTGCTAAATCATGTATTAAAATAAACCAGTCAGGAAACAAAACATTCATGAATTGATGAGCAAGTAATTACAAAACCACATCATTATGTTAACTAACACATTGTTCTAAATCAATGTCACACACGTAAACTCATTGTCTCACTCGATGTCGGTGACAAATCGCTTAAATCAAGAAGCATAAAGGAGTTGTGGCACACAGCAGACGCTCCGGGGCTCACCAGGCAACAAGTTGTCAATCCGGACTAGTAGATGGGCACAGTATGGATTTATTGTTTCCACTCAGTGAGAGATCATTAAGGAGAAGATAATTATGCTGATTGTCTTTTCCTCCCAAGAAAACGGTGTAAATATAATTGTTTTATATGCACTAGTTTCACTCACTGCGTCTGCTCTAGTTCACGTCAGTCGTCTCACTTCTTGTCAACCTGGATGTACAAATGTGTACGATCAGTCTCAGCACACACCAAGTCTTCACCTTCTGAGATCTCAGAAAGATATCACACACCTTTCTGATTATGTATCATCTCTGTAATGATGTTACTCAACGAGATGTTTCACTGTGAGTCGTCTTCTTTATTAATGAGGTGTATTTGAGCAGCAGTGCTAATTAACAATAGTTTTTTCACTTCATCTTCCCGGTTTTATTTTAAACAGTCACATCTGTAATGTAACGTAAGAGCTGTTCTGAGCGACGTAACATGGAGAACATTCATTGTCTCCTATCAAAATGATCTGTCGTGGTCATAAGGTTCAGTCAAATATAGTTGACTGACTAATATAGTGGACGTCTGTCAACCATCTGATACATACAAGTTAATTACATTTCCAGTGTAGAGAAAAAAGTTGACTTGGAGGTTTTACCAGCAAGAGAAAAACTTCATAACTCTAACTTTCAAGAACTTCCATGGATGGAGAATATACTGTAGATTTATGTTAGTAGCAGTTTTGTCTGTGTTTGGTAGAAGGAGCCGATTGACTAATGCACATTACAAAGCTGTCTTTAGTTTCACCTTCATCTCCCGGCCAAATCTTTGTTCTAGCTACAGTCATTGGTCTCTTTTTGCTTTGTCTGTCCTCTCTGTCTTTTTGAATGTGATTCTTTTGGCTCTCTGTGTTAATAAAATGATATTTATTCTCTGTATAACAGCCTCGGTGTAGATCTGTGGGATGGGAATGAATGAAGCTCAGCCTTACTCCAGGTTTGCAACACAACACGATCTGTGTCATCAGCCCTTTGAAACACGCCACACAGTAACCCCTCATTATGTATCGTCAATAACTTACTTCGATTCGGGATAAGAAATGGAAAAATAGTCGGATGGAGGAAATCGGATATCAATCTGAGCTAAAATAGACCAAAAAAACATGCAAGACAAAGAATGTGGGGCATGTTTTCCTTCTGTGGTCTGGGAGATAGTCTGCTCTGATTTCTTCTGGCCAACCGCGGCTGCCTTCGACATTGTTTGATGTTTAGTGGATGAACTCCAATCAATAAGACGGGCGGATGGAAGGCGGAATACTGGAAATGTTTATTTTTTCTCTCTTGATATCTGCCTCCCTGTGGTTTGTGTGCTGCAAAGCAAATAAAACTTGCAGATGTAGTTGAGATAAAACTAGCATGAGAAAGGAAAGCTATTTTACTTTACAGTCGTGGTCTATATTAACTAGGACATGAACAGAAGGATTGCTAACCTGCCTGACCACCACAGTACAGACAGGCAGCGCTCCTTTATGGAACACATATTATCTTCACATACAGCAGCTCTATGTGGGTTCCAACAGTTTGAAAGAGGAACCTCTGCACCATTAATGCAGTGTGGGACATTACCAGCTCGTATCCACCAGACAGATGTAGAAATAACTACAGACAGTTCATGGAAAAGAAGGCTGGATTATTATACTGAGAATTCCTTAAACGACATGCAATCGTTTGTCTCGTTAGATGTTTTTCATTTTTCTAGCTTGAGGTCAGGATCTTCTGACAATCGATGTAGTACGAAGGGAAAAACAGAAAATGTGGATTTGCTGAAGGATTTAAGAGCGTGTGCACCACAATGAAACAACTGCAGCAGAGCGGAATACAGATGTTGGTCATGAGGGAATAGCATGATCTTCCAAATCACTTTGCCTTTTGTAATCATTCTGGAATTTTCGGGATTACATGGCATCACACAGTTAAAATCTGTAAATCCCTCTGAGAAACAAGTGGGTATTAAATCTGGGATAGGAGATTCGGGTAAGAGCTGGTGAGCACGACAACAACAGGGCAGGTAGTTTATTTACGCTGCTCCTAAATGTTCCAATATCTCATATCATGTCTTACATAATGAAAAGTAGATAAGAGTCTTAGAGAAAAGGAACTGTGGTAACAGATGGACCCCCCCTAATGTCGTTAAAACAGACCGGTATACACAGCGAACCCCACTGAGGAAGAGCATCTCAGCTGCCACACTCTCTTCAAATGATTGAAATATGTGATGAAAACACCAAAACATATGTTGGTATTGTCTGTTGTTGTTCTGAATGTCAGGCCGGCAAGAGGAAGTTATGAAGTGCGATTTCGATCATGTAGCAGAGGTGGGAAAGTTAAAATGTGCAAGACTTAGGTGTCAGGACGCCTCATTTACACACTTGTCTCGCACACAGTGCAGCCGTAGCTTCCAGACACTCGCACGTAAACAAAAACATGCTCTCACACCAGTCATATAAACACGTTCAGACCCACTGTGCACAGCGGGGGCCTGAGTGGGACCAGATTGCATGTTCAGAGCGTGTCAAACGGTCAGACTGCTGAGCTCAGTGAGGAGCGGATGTCACTGCACAGGGAAACAAAAACACAACAGAGACAATTCTTTGGTGTTAAATCAAAACTGAATTGCAAGTCTTTTATGTTTTTCGAATCGTGTCTGTAGTCTTCAAATTCTGACTCAAGTCTGAAGTCATGTGACTCAAGTACACACCTTTGTATTATTGGGATATTTTTATTTCCAAAGCACAAACAGCTGAAGAGAGCTCGGACCAGGTGAGTAAAGGGTAGGAAAGTAATGAAATCCATTAAAAAGTTATGGGTTGATGCTGAATCTTATTACCGTTCAATATGGCAATGACCTTTGCCTGCTGAACTACTGACCTGTCATTATTACTTGAAAAAAATTAGCTCTTTCTGTATTTTGGTGTGTGTGTGGTGAGTTGAATTTAGTGTGTTTCTGGTTGGTGGGTGAGCTGCTGCACCTCAGCTGCAGAGCAGATACACTGGACGTCACCTCGGGCCTTATGTTGTCTCATCAAAGTTGCAAGCAATCTACCGCTCCCACAATCCTTTGGGGTTGGAGTTTAGAAACAACCCTGCTGGCCGGTGATCGTCTCTCTCCTCCTGGCTCTGCATGTTGCCATGCCACCTGTCTGGTCCTGAAGTGCAAACAGTCTGTCACGTCACACGGTGTCCCATATTGTCTAGATCCTTTTGTTTATTTGTTTGTGTGCTACTCTAAGGTGATTACAAATTATAGCATTCCAACAATAAGATACTGGACACTGTATCTTATTGTTTCTTCTTTATTCTCTGTTTTAAAATGTTCTCCGCCAGCTGTTCTGTTCCAGGGATTCATTAAGGCAATATTCAATGAATTCTGTCGAGACACTTTCATTACTGTATTATGCTATGATTTACTTCAGTAGGTGGGATAAAGGTACAGCCTGAATGCTAATGTGATGCATCTGCTACAGAGCGAGAGCATCACCGAGGCTGGCAGGACAGAGAGTCCAGTCATTCATCAGTCTTGGCTCCTCTCACTTTCCTCTGGCTTTACTGACAGAGGGCAGCTCCTTCTCTCTTTGGGCCCGCAGGTACAGATACTTTGGTCCATCTGCATATATGGACCTCATATGTGAGATGAGTAAATCCTTCTGAAGAGATACGCAGCGATTAAATAAGTCAAATGTTAATATTCGTATTCGCTCACACAAATGAGCAGAGCGCTTGTCGATATGCTCCGCAGAGGCTGCCAAGAGATGATCCTGCCAGCTGTCAAGGACAACCGACAAGAAACGACTGAAGTTCATTCAGTATTGCCACATACATTCAATCACAATCTGAAGTCTAACTGCTGTGCATGTTGTAATGTCGCCGGGACTGATGCCAAGACCGAAAGAATCACAGCATTCAAACCCTCCTCTGTCTAAAATAGAAGCCATTAGTTGCAGTGTGCTCAGGAGCTCTGCAGGTCAAATCGTTATGGCTGTTCAGGGTCTTTCAAGGTAGGATGACAGAAACAGGAGGGAATGTGATCAACATGCAGAACCGTCAAACAGACGTGAACAATACAAACATAAATTATAAAGCATACAAGAAAACCAACAACACAAACAAAAACAGTACAAGCTTGAATCTCTCTTGCAGCGAATATGAGATGTTGAATGACCCATAATCCGCAGGGATTAAGTAATCTGGGTGAGTGTGCATTTGGATTATCAGTCTGGAACAGTCTAATCTGAAACACTTCTCATACTGGTTGACTGAGAGCACACAAAAGAGCTTTATCAGATGCAGAGTACGAGAGGTTACAGCAGATTTCTCCGCGTGCTCGGTAGTAGAAGATGTTTTTTCATCTTTGAGGTCGAGCTGGAGGTTGGTAGTTCAGTTATGCATTAAGTGTGGTTGCTATATGACAGCTCTACCAGCTCCATGCACAGTTACTTTGGAGTTGTATCACCCTCAGCCTGCCTTAGTAAATCCAGTAACCACCTATATAACATTCTTTTAGATAAAGATACATATCAGAAGAAATCATGGTAGTTGTAGCCGATAAACTGGTTTAAATCTTGAATATGAACTTCTTCAAGCTTTCATTTGAAATCAGTAACATTGGAGAATATTAAATACAGGATTAAGTAATGTAGAATCTTCATATTACTTGTGTTTCACAAATCCGTTTGCTTGTTCCGCCTTGTGGAGCCTCTACAGGTGCTGACTTGTTTCACAAATGAGAACAAAAAGACCTTCATTCAAATTGCCCCACTTTGTTATACACACATTTTTGGTTGAAGTTGAAATAACAGCATAATGACTCTTAAAATACGCAGGAAAAAAACAAACTTTTGATCCGTTCAGTAAAGCTGAGAGGACGAGCCCCCATGCGTGGTTCCAAAAAAGGGTCACTGTTTACCATTACAGTCTATTTCAGAAGCCTCTTGCCACTCGTCCTCCCCTGGTCGCAGCTGAGTGTGTGCATGAGTGTTGCATCGCAGCCTGTAGGGATTTAGCCTCCCAGATAAGGGACATGTTACATGGGACATTCAATCAAACAAAATTAATGCAAATAACCCCAGCTGCAAAACCCTTATTCAACACACACACACTTTACTGCAGGAGGTAAATGACTGAATGCACATGGACACATTAACCCCCATTAATACAACTGCCTGTGCATTATGCAGACTTGCACACACGCATGCTCACACACACATATTCTTAACAGGACCTGGCACCGTTCTTTACAGAGACGATAATGGTTTCATCCCTGCGTCTGTCCATTAACTAATGTTCCTATATGTGCTTGCTAGGTTAGAATTCAGCCTCTCTGCATGTCTGCACTCTGCTCAGTGAGTCAAAGTGCACGTGCATCCCAACTGCATAAATAGTGCATGACTCTCGATAGAAACACAATTCTAACAGTTTGTCTATTATGCAATCAATTTGTGAAAGTCACTGCATGTATGTGCATCTACTTAAAGTGTCCATTAGTGATGAATGGGAAGAACGCAGCCATCCACTGCTGCAGCTCCCCTCAACAGCAACACTTGATAGAGTTCAGCTTTAAATGAACTATTACAGCTTTAAGGTTGATGATATATTGTGTCCATAACTTGTTTCCTCCAAACCTAAAGGGATATCAGTTTTTTGGGATTAAAATAGTTCTGTTGCTATCTATTGCTCTTCTCTCTGCACTCGAGCACCACCTGCGCTCCTGATACCTCATCTTGTGTTTACACATCAGTAGTCACAATGTCCCATCTTCTGCCCTCACTTGCAAATAATATGCACTGTTGAACATCGGACATGAGGTTTGGTATTGGCTCATGATTCAGGCTCACACTTATACAAAGTGCTCCTACGAAGCTCAGCTTGATCACAGTACAATAAATAGGAAAAGGAGGAACACCTCTTATACTTTCCCCAGGCGTTCTTTCTCCTTCCCTCCGTGTGACAGAACGGAGGACTTGTCTGAATTAAGAGTTCATAATTGCGTTAAACTGAAGTGGAACAGTTTGCCTTAACACCCAGTAGAGATATGGTGAGCAGGGTTTCCTAAAGAAAAAAAAAAGTCTTATCTCTCCTTGGGGTTATGTCAAATGACAGTAATAGGAAGAATACATGGTGAAAGAAGTCATGGGGAGAATACATAGTAGGTTGCAGGAATAAAGTCAAATTCCCGTCACACTGATCAATTTGACTTTTAATTAGGTAAGTGAAAATGTCTACCAAGTTTAATTAAAAAAACTGGAAAGTGTGCCTCAGTGCCAGATGGGTTGATATGTTTTGTAGTTGGCAGTTAAGTTGAACATTCCGCTGCAGTCCCCCCTTGTCCTTTGTAGTCGCTGCATCCCACCACCTGGTGATGAAGATGAGAACAGACTTGAGGATGGTGGTGTAGATGTGCACCGTCATCTTCACTGGCAGGTTATACTGCCTCCACTGACAGAGGAAATACATTCTCTGTTGGGCTGTTTTAAGAAGGGTGCTGGTTGGTGCTGGTGCCCAGGAAGCAGAACTACTCGACATGATCCACTGGAGACTCTGTCAGGGTGATAGGGGGGAGTGGGACTGCGTTCTTCTTGAAGCAATCATCTCCACTATCTTAAGAGCATTGAGCTCCAAGTTGTAAAGTCCACACGATGACACGATGCTGCAGGTGTCTACAGACCTGTTAGCACTGTAGGCAAACTGCAGTTCTCTGATTCATTCATTCTGTTAATATCTCTAATAATACTTCTAAAGGCCCCAGTTTGACAGATTTCATCCGGGCTATTTTTGATTTGGTCACGAATTTGTCTCCAATGTAGACGATGGCTGGAAGTAAAACCTCTCTGATTGCGGTTAAATTTCATAATCGGCTTTTAGAAAGTGCTTTGTGTCCCAGGACACCACTTTGAGAACCTGCTCACTGACAGATGCCTTAATTCAACTGCCACGTGTATCAAACTAAATAATGTGTTTTCACTGCCCACCAGTCTTCTTTCATTAGATCCTACTGTCCCTTATGCTTCCTCCATAACTAAACCACGTCTCTCCTCCTCTCTATCAAGCCCCATTAGACTTCTGTGTGTGGCAGCAGGTTTAATCTGTCTCAAGAGATGAAGACACAGTGCCAAATCTTCACAGTTTCCCCGTGTAATCTACAGCAGTGATAAAATATTATTGATTTATCCATCAATGTACTAAAATACGAAATGGGTTAATAACTCCACCTGAAAGCTGTTAACCCTGTTTTCCTGTGATCATTCACCACATACAGTAAATGTCATCAATTATTCTACTCTATTCCCATTTATGGTCCGACAGGTTAAACTATAAGTGAAACCCACGAAGCCGCAGAGCCTCTCATCACTTTTTAATACCAGCAGGGGACATTGTGGTCGGGGGGGTTGGTGCTTAATGGGGACTTTTAATGGTTTCCTGAGACATTTGCCACTATCAAAGCAATATGGACAAGAGAGGCTGTGCATTTACAATAAAGTTTTAAAGTCCTTGGATTCACATTCATATAGTTTGACAATACGTTTCAAGCTCTCAGAGGGATTAAATGTGAGAGTGTTTGAATAATCCCATTCCACTGCAGCGAATAACGAGTATCTGTGGGTTTTCTAGCTCTCATTGACTCTCAGTTTATCACTCAACATGCTAAGCAGATACATTTCTTGTGATTCTTTCAGATGGACATGAAGTGGAGTGACACCTTCTCTCCGGTGTAAATGTCTCCACCTTAACAATTACTCTGAAATCAAACAAGGTCACTTTTCGGAAAAGACAAGCGATGTGTGGAGGGCTGCTGTCATTGCAACCCAGTGTGGAACCAACATCAGTCAAACATGAACACCAAAGTAAATCATCTGGTGACGCCTGGAGTCTTGTTCGACTTCTGGGACGTAAGTATTAAAAGTAGGTTGCCAGAAAACAGACTTGGAGAGAGAAAGCTGCACAGCACACAGAAATGAGATCAGGAACTGTGATTCAGTAAATGATTTAGTATAAATACTCACGTAGAATATGTTTGGTCGCACATGATGTGGGCTGTGCTGCTCTGTCGTGGTATGTGGTCACACTGATCTTTTACAACCGGCTGGAAATGTGGCTCATTACGGCAGTATGATGATGTGGTGCCCCCTGCTGTTGGCTGGAGGTACTTCATCAGGCAAAGGACAATCATTGTCCATGATTTATCTGTAAGAATCCTCCACATGATAAGACATTTTTCATATCGTCCCTATCATGCAACTATGCAAAATATTCCAGTATTTAAACATTATTTGCACTTTTACAGAATTCCATTTTATTTTATTTTTGTTTTCATAACTCCATTTGTTTATCCTCGGATAAATTAGGACTCCTGTATTATTGTTAGTATTGGTGTTTGCATTTGCATTTCTGATTAAAGATCTTGACCTTATTCTTCTATCCAAGTTAATGAGTAAAGGTTAGTATTTGGATTAAGTGTTAGATCTTTGGATCACTGTTTGCATTTACGTGGCTGTCAGGAATGTGTGCAGATGTGACCTGTGGCAACATAAATGACCTTTTATGGTAGTATTTTCAAAACGCATACATTTGGTTAAAGCAAAAAACATTGTGATAGCTTTAGTTCTACAGTGTGAGACTTGTGAGGGAAGCATCATCAAAAATGATCCGTTCAATGCCAGTCAGAGGCAGCAGGGGATATTAAAGATGCTTGAAGACATTCATCCAAACTAGGCTCCTTCCACGGTAATTTGCTGGTGGGAAACTGCAAACAAATTATTTTATAGGAGAAGTGAATAAAGGTAAATAAAGCTAATTAAGAATCAATTAAGAAATTTTAATTACATCTTATTCAGCAAATATAAATGTATTGAGACCTGGATGACAGCAAAGTGTAGAAGATACATTCTTTTACTCAAAGAAACAGGGTCTCATTATATAATAAGATTTATTTTACTATTTTGTACAACAGAGCTTAATTATGATCTCAGAACACACTAAATTCCTCTCAGGCTGCAAACCTCCTGATATTCTACTGTATATCAACAGAAATTAGAAAGCATGTAATTCTTCACTGATCAGATGGAGAACATTACAATGAGACACTTTCCGACACAGTTTAAAAATTTTATGAGGGGCACAAGGGGCGTTTGTCCGCTGATAAACTTCTGTAACACTACTCCCTTCACTTGTTGTCTCCGCCTGCCTTGTCCTTGCTCTTGTCCCGTGGCATACGGCCCATATTATAGAATTCTATGTTTGGCCTCATGTCAGTGAGGTGGGCAAGCCGGTTGGACATTGCAAAGAAGGCAGCGATGGCAGCGATGTCCCACGCGTCTTCACGATCAAAGCCGACTTCCTCTAAGGACTTAAAGTGTTCCTCTGTGATGGTGTCAGAGCGACAAACAGCCATCGCAAAGTCCAGCATGGCACGCTCCCGAGGTCCGAGCTCTGCATTCTCATAGTTAATAATAACCTTGGTGAGAGCGGGGAGGGAGACAATTGGACACAAGGAAGGACTGTTTATTTACAGAGACAAAATGAAATACAACAAATGTAAATGTATTATACAATGACATGTAAACAAACTAACATGTGTACAAACTAAGAATTAATAATGTGCAGTTGTTAATGCACCTTCTGAAACACAAATACCAAAGATATAATACATACAATGTGTCACAACACAAGCTCTGAGTGTGTTGGTCCGTTAACTTACTACATTATAAGTAACTGTGTACTACAATAAGGAAACAAAGTCAAAGAAGATACCTGGTCTGAAACAGTGGGCTTCTTAGAGTAGATGCGGTGCAGTGCACTGTGGGAAACCACACAGTAAAGACACTTGTTGTGGATACTGGTGGCCACTACAATCAGCTCTCGATCTGCCTTAGTTAAACTGCCTGGAAGACAAGAGTATCTTATGAACATCAGTTTACAGAGTGAGTGTGTTTCAGCTTTACTAAAAAACTCAGGTGGTATTACGTGGGGTTGTTCAAGATAATGCTTATTTGTATCATTGTAAAGCCCTAACCCTTTCATCACAGTGGTGGAAACGGGCTTCAAAATAACGTTGCCAGTCAACAAGGACAGTTTGTACTATGTGAGGGTGGTTTTTCATACACTCAGAACATAAAACCGCCCGAGGTGTTTATGGCAAACAGACAAATGTTCTTTTTTATTGCTTGCCCATGATATTTACTCATTATAACAAACATCACAGTGGATTTGCAGCAGGAGCTGTGCTGCTGAACTGTCAGCTGATGATCAAACAGTGGCAGGTAGTGTTGTCAACACAGCTGACAGCTCAGCATCACACCTGCCCCCCCTCATCACCACCGGCACTTCAGAACAGGGTTTCAGTGCCCAGTGAGGTCTGCAAAAACCTCAAACGTGGAGTACTGCTGTCTCACAGGTCCCAATGTGGCTGACACAGAACACACACCTGTCTCTTTGTTCATTAGTTCGTTGTAGTAAGCGAAGAAGGCTCTGAACTCTGCTGGTCTGTGAGAGAGGACTTTGAAAACATTCGGCAGAAAGCCTCCCTGTGAAGAAATGTTTACAGATCAGAACACATTCAGACAATGTTTGTGCTTTCAAAATGCCCCATAATAAATCAAGACTTATTTCACCTTTGAGTCCACTTCCTCCATGAGCTCCACTATATCATAAGGTAGATCTTTCTTGTTAGGAACTGGAAAGCGACTTATTTTCTCCGGTGGAGGATCGCTGGAGAAAAGTCTGGTCACAGCTGCCGGCTTCCCCAGAAACACGCAGCCCGCCCGGAGGGACGCCTGGACGGACAGCGGCGGGGTCACACGAGACACTCAGAAACAAGTACAACACAAAGTATACAAGTATTTGTCAACTTACAAGCTGTGTGAGCACCGGGGCACGAAACAACTTCGAGGCGAGGCAACTCGCCATTGCAGTTGTTTGAGTCTTTTTTCGTCTCGCCTTGACGGAACGTGAAGAAGACAACCGGAGGAATTTACTCAGTATGACTCAGGAAGTCACGTAAAATAACGTCACTGTGATGAAAGTAGAATACATATATCTCGTTATTTATTCATCTTCCCAGCTTTCAGACCCACATCATGGTTGCTTAAATTAAATTATGCGTTGAGTTATTTTACACTCTGTTTTGTGATATTCGTCACAACGTTCACCATCGGTCTCTCTTCCAGCTGGGCTTTGCTAAGTCTTTCAGTTCCCTGATGTAACGGCCAAGACAAACGTACCCAATCAGAGCAGACTATTGAGGCACGCCTGCTGTCTGTCTGTCGCCGCGTCGCGCTTTGCCTCCCTTCCGCCAGGGGTCAGTGTGTGCCACTGTGCTTGGACGTCTGTACCTATATTAAAGTAAACTTTCATATATACTGTATATATGAAAGTTTCATATATACTGTATATAGAAAGTTTACCATAGCAAAGTACAAAGTAAAGAAAGCTGCACAAACATGTACTATTTAGGTTTTTGATCATTAGGATTGTGCCAGCGATTATGCCGATTTAGCGTCACCCAATGTTGTGGAGGGAAAAAGGCTCTTCATGCTCTTCGGTCCCTGCGAGACAGAATGAAGGGCACTAGTAAAATCGCAGAACCTCCTTGACCCGGAAGTGATTTTTTTGCAAAGGAGCCATAGATTTCATTCACAAACGGAAGACGTACTGGATAATTTATAAGACCCTAGTACTTAAATCAAGAACTGATTGAACTGAACAACAGAAATGTTTTACCATGTAAGTAGAATTATTGTCTCCGCGAATGAGCTATATTATAGTAATGTATGTTCTTATTTTATTGTTTGCCTAGCTTGATCTGTTTTTCGAGCAGTGCTAATGTAACTTAGCTAAACAAAACGTGTACTGTATACCAAAACCTCATCCTTATCGTTGCCATGCAGACATAACATCAGTCTTACCCAAACCTTTGTTCAAATACACTGCAGCAGCACAAGCCGGATCAGAGCCATATACAGTTATAACGTGTAGCTGGCCCCCTTTATGTATGAAAGACACGCTGATGGAAATGTTGTCTTGCCCTCTGTTCCCACAGATTTCCTTGGAACACGAAATTTTACTACACCCGAGGTATTTTGGTCCGAACCTTCTCAACACTGTGAAGCAGAAGCTCTTTACAGAAGTGGAGGGCACTTGCACTGGCAAGTGAGTGGTTGGTTGCAATGCTCAAATTATGTTTACAGCAAAATCATGTTGCACTCTGCATTGGATGTTAACTGGTCATTATGCCATGGTGTGTGTATATATATGGATCTGGTAACGGAAGTGATCACTCCTCTTCTTCATAGTAACAGATCATCAAGTGTCAGTGAGGCAAAATTATTTGGTTAAGATTAGCTATAATATTGCCTGTGCTTTTTGAAGGTTTGTTAATTTTTCGACAAAAGTAAAAAACAAAGTTGTCATTCGAAATCGTTCAGATCTCAAGTCTTAAAACAACATGGCATCAGTCTGTAATTTCATACCTAATTGTCTAAAAATGCTGAAACTCAAGAAAAGAAGCACGGCAGGCTCATTGTCCGACCCTTTGAGTCATCATGACATTGTCAAGACAAGTTTGCTAAACTGTTAGTCTGGATTTTTGTTGTTTTTTGCCTCTCTGGCAGGTATGGTTTCGTTATTGCAGTCACAACCATTGACAACATCGGGGCAGGTGTCATCCAGCCGGGCAGAGGGTTTGTGCTGTATCCAGTCAAGTACAAGGCTATTGTGTTCCGCCCATTTAAAGGGGAAGTGGTTGACGCAGTCGTGACTCAGGTTAACAAGGTGAGAGGGTTGATGCAACTTTAATGGTCACAATGCAAATGTCATTTTGGAACATGAAAATATGAGTTTTGTTTTCACTGCAGTTCGTCTCTGAAGCACCTATGTCCGATGTTGTGTGAATGATACTATATTGATGTTACTATCACTTTTTAATGTCCTAAAAGTTTACAAAACTAATGTTGACGTACAGTATATCTTACTGGTCGATGTGTTGAAAATTAATTAACAACGCAATGAATAGCTGCTAATTTCCTTCTGTCTATCTGATTGTTTCTTTCTTGCAGGTTGGATTGTTCACTGAAATCGGTCCCATGTCTTGCTTCATCTCCCGCCATGTGAGTCATCTTAAATTAGGAATTTTGGCTGAACTGGTGTCCTGTTTTACACACTTCACATTATCTTTTCCTACTCTAACCAGAGACTTTCTGTTTGCAGTCCATCCCCTCAGAAATGGAGTTTGACCCCAACTCAAATCCTCCTTGTTACAAGACAGTAGATGAGGTAAAAGTATTTCAATTTCTTAATAATGCATCTGTTGGTTTGTTTGTCCATCTGCCTGTCTGTTGTGAAAAAAATTCTGGGCTGATTTTCATGTGCCAAATCCATTTCATGTTGCAAGAGCCCTTTTTAAATTGCGAAAACTTGCATGGCATTTCTTTTTCATATGGACCTTTT
>CAAKHC010000961.1:11149-41520 GCA_901007825.1 Macroramphosus scolopax
CCATCATGCAGTAACTGCTCTCTCTCTCTCTCTCTCTCTCTCTCTCTCTCTCTCTCTCTCTCTCTCTCTCTCTCTCTCTCTCTCTCTCTCTCTCTCTCTCTCTCTCTCTCTCTCTCTCTCTCTCTCCCTCTCTCTCTCTCTCTCTCTCTCTGCTGCGTCCCCGGGCGGATGAAAGAAGAGAAGGCAGGAACACCGTCCGTCTCTGTCTGAAGACCCCTGCAGGAGGAAGAGATAGAAGTGAGGATGAGGAGTAAATTGATGCAGCTCCAGGGCGTCTTCAGGCTCCACTTCACCTCCTGAGCCTGATTGTTGATTGTTGTCCAAACACTATCTCGGTGCTCACAAATCATCTCCGTCTCTTTTCTTCGCTCCGTCTTCTTCCTTTGATGCTGCAACTGCTGATTCTCCCGACCGGATCCTCAAAGTGTTGTATTTGGACAGTTTTGCAGCCCCGTCATCTCAAAGCTTCAGACGTCTACGAGCTGTGAGACATTTTGAACGGAAACATTAAAGAGTCTTTTCACTCCTCCAACTTCAGATTGAATTAATTGTTTTGAAGCAGAGATAACTGGGCCGGCTAACGAGCCGGTGCTGCACCACCACGGAGGACGAAGAGCCCGCGGGTCTTCTCCGATTCCTCTGTAGCTCTTCACCTGGAGAGAGTGAGCGGTGGATGAGCTGCAGCTGCACCTCGGGGCTGCACCTCCACCTGGACCGCTCACAGGAAGCGTCGGATGAGGCTGCAGCACCACTTGAACTCGTCACGCACATCAAGCAAAGCTGTTTGAAGTCATAAATATTCAGACGACGGACCAGGAGCATGTAGCAGGAGAAGCTGCTGACCCTCTGCAGCCCCCAGTCTCCTGTGGACCATCAAAGAACCGTCGATGAGGGTGATTATGGAGCGTCGGGGGGGGAAATGGGGGCCACACACAGAATCAACCTGAGGGCAAACACTTCTCTGTGTCTGCAGCAAAGATCTCAGAGGTTACAGAAGAGTAAAGGTCTCATCTTCTTCATGATGATCTGCAGATCTGTTGACGACGAGCTCAGTGGAGGTCAGGAGCTTTCTGAAGGTCTTTGTGTGTTAAACCTCGGTGTCCTTTTAAAGAGAAGTGTTCCGTCCTTGTAGAAGAGATAATGGAACTGACCCTGAGGGTATCCAGTCATAGTTAGATACTAACACCTCAAACAAAACAGATATTACTTCATACAGATGTGTTAATGGATCAAACAGATGTTTGTTCTGCAGGTTCCCCTCCAGCGGGCGCTCTCTCTCCTCCTGGTTCAGATACAGATGCTGCACGCCTTCACCACGTCTGCACGTCATCTGCACCGAGCCTCTGAAGCTGCAAGGATACCAGCAACACATGAAGAATTC
This sequence comes from Macroramphosus scolopax, assembly GCA_901007825.1. Lineage (NCBI taxonomy): Eukaryota > Metazoa > Chordata > Actinopteri > Syngnathiformes > Centriscidae > Macroramphosus > Macroramphosus scolopax. The sequence continues at coordinate 12,531 of CAAKHC010000961.1, forward strand.
ATAACGCGTGCCACATTCTTCCTCAAACCCTGTTGCCGCTTTGCTCTTTTGAAGTCTTTGTGCTCGGCAGTGAGTCTCATTAACCGGCGGTTTTAATGTGCGAGTGGAGGAAGAGAGGGACGCCGGGGACTGGAGATCTGTTGGCGTGGAAATCAATGGTTATCACATCAGGCAGATGCTTCCTCCTCCTCCACCGCAGGACCACTGGTATTGGAAAGAACTCACGGTGGTTGATTATTGCTGCGGACGCTTCTATCCCTGAAAAGATTCACCCGTCACGTGTCGATGCTCGCTCAGGCCTCCGGACAAGAAATGGTACTGGACCAATTTATTTCAGAACCTGGCAGCAAGTCACTGAATGACTTCCACCGTGATGTAGTCTGATGTCATACATGGAGCTGCTCACATCTACTGTACGAGCCCTTTTAATGCCGGACATCATTTTAAATTGTATTTATATAGACCCTCCACATTCCATCCTCCACACGCTCCCATCCCTCCATGTGTAATAATGACGTCCTCCACCAGGTGGCGGGCTTTCCAATACCTCTAATATTAACCTACCGGAGGCGACGCTCATGTTTTGATGTCGATATAAAGAAGGAGGCAGGTTGAGGGAAGGTTCCCGGTCGGGGTTAGAGTACATCTGTACACTACACTCACGTCAAGTGTGCTTCATTTACACTGCACAATGACATGTTTGCAGGTTGCTGTCGGCGGCTCGTCTTCGCCGCCCGACACTAAGAACTCATCAACAGATTGAAGGAAATTGATCCCGTCAAACCTCCGATCTTCTCCTGAAGTGCACCACTTACATGACTCTCACCTCCTTTGTCCCTCGAGCTGCACGAGAAGCCGCAGTAAGCTTCTCCTCACATGCTTAATCACGCTCTGAGATTGCGCCGAGCCGCAGCGGAGCAGTTACCGTGGGAGTGGAAGTGCTGTGTAAATACAGGTTTAAGACACCTGATAAACATGCTTGTCCCATAAAGCTGCCAGTCTGCTGTCACCGCGCAGGCAGGCTGACGGGCTCCAGCCGGCTGGATGGCAGGGACACGCTGGTGCAGAATGTTCTGTTACCTTTGGACACAGGCTCTCTCCTGTAAGCAGAGTGTGTGTGAGCTGCAGGAAGCTGCAGCAGACGTTCTTACAGTCCTCTGTCCTTTGTCTGCATGTTCCCTCCCCGCCGGGTCTGACTCTCTCTCCTCTGTCTTTGTCCCTGCAGTCCCTCCCGTCCTGTCCGTGTCCCAGCAGTCCTTCAACGCCACAGCTGACTACCAGGAATCCGTCACCTTCACTTGCATCACCTCTGGATCTCCCGACCCTGTGGTCACATGGCACAGGTAACGAGCGAGGCACGCTCCAGCAGAAGCAGCTCGATGCAGCAGACAGAGACATAAACAACAACAACAGCTGATTTATTCCTCCGTCGTACGTCCACCAGAGAACACACACCTCAGGAAAAGACAGTCAGTGTGTGTGTGCGTCCTCCGCTCCCTGCTGCTGATAATAATCAATCCTCTTGTGAGACGATTTGGGTTGATAACAGGAGGCTCGTGTTGTCTTAAGGTCAGCCTGTGTTCTCGTTTGCCTCCTGGCAGGAACAAGTCTTGCGTAACGGCTGCACAGAGTTCAATATTTGATATGAAGTCACGCTCGCTCCAAAGTTCAGCCCCGTGTGTGCGTGAAACAGCAGACGTCTCTGTCCACCGTCCTGTGTGTCACCTCTCTGTGCTTCATCCCCTGATGGAGGAAGACGACAATCAGAGGACGTTTAGTTTGATATTCCACAGAAGTCTGTGTTTGTGTTTGCACTTCGCTGTAATCCAGGTTCACATGTGTTTAAGTGGATTAATAAAATGCAGAGCGGGTGTGAAGGTCGGCGGACGGCCCCTCCCTTCAGCGATGATATTAAACTCTTCCTCGTCCACAGACTGTCAGACGCCGTGATGTCACCTTCATTTCCCGGGTCAGTAAATCTATCAGAGACCTGCGTCAGATCACAAACAGAATATTTGGCTTTTGGCGTGAGTAACAATCAAAACCCAATTTCGATTCCCTCCTCCCAGTTTCCTCCCGGCTCCCAGTTGCAGTTTCGCCTCGGCCTCAGTGCATCCTGGGTAATAGACTCCCTGTCAGCAGTCAGTCAGTATAATGACATTCAGCGCCGCTCACTTCCTGCTCCGTCCGTCCCAAAGATGAGGCGTCTCTTCATTTCCTCTTTGGCTTGCCACAGTTATTATTGTCGGTTTGGGCTCCTCTCCTCCGTCGACTTTCAATTATCCCCTCGCTCGCTCCTCCTAAGTGTTGGCGGCTCGGACCCGGCACCTCGCAAACACAAGGATAATTTGATGTCTGGAAACCGGCACATTTGAAATTCCGTCAATAATAAGATTATATTTGCTTCTCATTGTGGAAGAGGAAACAGTGTGAGGAGTGTGGATGGATTCAGAGATTCAGGTCGGCTCGCTCGCAATTCAATTTACAGAAAAACGTCTGAAAACGAAGGTGCCGGGTTTATTGTTTACTTTGTTTGTTTGTTTGTTTGTCTGCTGGCAGGACGGTGGAGAAGGTGGAGGTGACCTTCTTGTTTTTAATATTCTATAAATGATTTTCTCTACACGTCATTACAGTTTAGAATTAAATATGTTTATAAAAAATACGTATTTTATTTTACTTTGAAGTGTCCTTCAGGAGAAATGTTCCGTCTGTATTTGACACCATCCAAACACCCCTCCTGCCCCTTCAGGGGATCGAACCGGCAACATTTCGGTACGATGCTCGACACGCTTCGTCCTGCTTCTTCCATGCAGCTGAACCGTGGACGCGGTCGCTGCCTTCAGCAGCAGCTCGTCCCTCCTATAAAACAGTGGCGACCGTATTCCACAACACGCAGGAGGAACTTCATGAGCAACACAAGTGAGCTCTGACAGGACGGACACGATGACTGAGCACATGAAGACCATGTTCCTCTGAGAAGTTGTAGCCCGCTACAACCGATCCACTGACCTCCGGTTGTTTCGATCACAGGCCAAAACAATCCTCTCATCACGCTCGAGAGGCGATTCCACAAGCGTGGCTGTCGTGTTCTCAGGATAGACACGGCTGCTCCACCAGATTCTACATCTGCACCATCAGACCCGAAGGTCACTGTCAGGTGTTGCTGCTCTCGCTCAACCGTGCTGCCTCTGCTTCTTTTGGTCTTTAGGAAAGGGCAGCAGCTGGAGCCGTCGGAGCAGTACATGTCCAACAGGCTGGACGGAGGACGGAGCATGTTAACCATCCGCAACATCCGCCAGGGTGACGGAGGCAGCTACTCCTGCAAGGCCACCAACAAGGCCGGGTCGCAGGAGAGGGAGCTCTTCCTCAAAGTGTTTGGTGAGGACGTTTTTACTTCTTTAATTGTTGCCTTAGAAACACAAACAGCCTCCTCAGTCGACCTGATGGTGCTCGTGTCATCAGCGTCCTTTCAGGATCTGAGCGGCGCTTGTTTCTCTAAATGCACATTCAGATGAAGTGTGAGGGAGGAGTGTGACGCAACATGTGTCCTTCTACATGAATACAGGTGTGAGATGAGAGATGTGAGGGTGTGATCCGGGGGGGGCACGAGGAATCCATCTCTGGAAGAGATGGTGTTTCATTTCACATGAGAAGATGGGGAATTAGGTGGTGGAGGGCCGCAGCCGCCGCTGGAGAGTCACTTCTCCAGATGAGCTTCCAGAAGCCGGCGTACGTGTTGCTGCAGACCAGCTACTGTAGCCTGGTTGCTGTGTAGCTTCTTTCTATCATCCCTCAGCAGACCATGTCAAGTTCTTCTGGTCATCATCTGACAAATACTGTTAGCGACATAATGGAGCTGTTAAAGAGCTGCAGAGACCTCTGCTGGCACAAGCGGGAATTACAGGACGCATTCCATTCTGTTGGGAGGAGTCTTGACATAACATACGTCCGTGTTCCAGCTCGCCTCCTGACGCCGGCGTTCCCGCCGCGTCGACCTGAGTTCACACGTTGACGCCGTCCTCTAGTCGGCGTCTGTCACTCAAACGTCTGCGTAGGTCGTTGTCAGGTTTCTAAACTCTCTGCAGCCGCGGAGCCGTGTGACGCACAACGATCGGACCCCTGAAGACTCGTGGAACATTTCTCAGTTAAACTCCCTCTGAATGTTCTGGAACTGCGTGCGTGCAGATTCCTGAAGAACAATCGGTGGCGTCCGTGTGTTGTTTTATGTTCTCAGACTGACGTTAATGGCTGTTTCACGGGGTTAGTTGTCACCAAAGAGCACGTCGGCTCCGCCGTTAAGAGGCGGCTGAATAATCATCATAACACCTATAATGATGTTAATTATAGTTATTAGCGAGTGCTACAGTACAATACTCATTTATATGACAGAGGGCTGAAAGGAAACGACGGGGAGAATTAAACTGGAAGGAACACGAGACACCTGGAAGGTCAAACAGTTCCTTTATCTCCCAACACATAAAGTTCTTTCTCATTTGGAGTTTCAGATAATGTGTTATTAATAATGTTCTCTGCACCGTGTTGATAGATGAGACGCTCTTCATTTTAATATTTGCATGATGAAGGGCATCGGGGGCAAAACAGCTGCAGATAAGGTGGTGATGGAGAAGCTGGAGTCCCGCCCCCGGTCTCCCTGTGGGCGGGGGGGGGGGGGGTGTAATCTGTGTCTGTGAATGACAGTCGGAGGGTTCGGAAGATGTGTGCAATCATGTGAAGTGCTGCTCGCTGCAGAAATCATCCAAACAACTCCTTCAGCCTCACGTTGATGCTGTTAGAGCCTCCGAGGGAAATAACTCCGCTGCCTTGAAACAAAAACCGAATCAGGCCGATTGTTGCGGTGTCGTCACGACGACAACACTTGATTCCAGATGTTGCAGGAGGTTGATTTGCTGCAGATTGAATGGCGGAGATGAGAGCTCGACTCTATAAGTAAAGCAGATAGACAACACACAGATGTTAGAGGAAACATCTGCATGTTCTGTTGTTCTTTTATCACTTTTATTTTATTTATTTATTTAACCTGGACTTCTTGCTCACCTGCCATCCAGAGTAACGCTGGCCGGCGTAGCTGGAGTGTAACGTGACCTGAATCCATAAGAGGCGTCAGCGTGCCGTCATGTGATCACAGCTGATCACAGCTGATAGGAACGACTTCCCTATAGATTATATTTTGAATTCGGGTTAGTTTAGGTCGACTGAGCGCGGCTCAGCCAGGTCTGATCGTCAGAGCATCGATCTGTTTACTGCAGGTCCTTGCAGGTGTAGTAACACAGCTGTGTGTGCGTCCGTGTATGTGTTTGTGTGATAGCATGTTTTGACAAGCTCCCAAAATCCCCGGAGACGGCTTCTCCACTCCGAGGCGGAATCCGAGTGAAATTGCCAAACGCTCTCCGTCCCCCTGGGCGGCGTTAAAAGCCTTCAGTACAGTTGTCACCGGGTTCCATTCACTTCCCCTCTCCTCTCCCATTTGATGCCGTGTTGCTCTGCGAGCGCCGCGTTAAGGACTGAAGTGCGCCGAGTTGGAGGAAGAAAAGAAGCGATCCATCATTAATGCAACATGCTCTCTGCCCTTGACGTGCCGGGTGTTTCAGGGGCACCGAGCCCCCCACTTATCACACAGTGCTGGAGAGGCATCCTTCCACACACAAATCTATATTTATTCAAAAAGGCACACAGGAGGAGAGGCGGCGGTTTGTTGTGTGTTTTCATCTGGGCCGAGGAGTCTGCAGGATGCCGGCCCGAAGGCTTCGCTGCTGCACAACGTCTCTCCATCCTCCTTTACTTACTTATCATCCCTCTTCTCCTTGTCGTTTCCTCCTCGCTGGCCTCCAGTCCAGCCTCACATCACCCAGCTGAAGAACGTGACGGCCGTGGAGGGCAGCGCCGCCATGATCTCCTGCGTGGCCGAGGGCGAGCCGCTGCCCGACATCTCCTGGAGGAGAGCCAGCGACGGGCAGACCTTCGTGGACGGAGACAAGGTAGGAACTGGGGGGGGGCTCTTCCAGTCACGTCTCCCAGACACATCCGATCATTAAACCTCGGCGGGCGGCGACACACACAGATGTCATCAATCTGTTTTATATTCTGCTGACTGACAGCCGTCTTTGTACCGAACGTCTGACCGGTCCCGTCGTCCTGCAGATTCAAGTCACGTTCAAGTGGAACTACGATATAAAAGTCCCTCAAACAGGCTTCAATGTGACCAGCGAATGTTTGTCTCCTGCTTCCGTCCTTCTGGCGAACGTTAAAACGTCTCGCCGGTTATTTATACGGAGAAAATGGACCGTTTGTGTGTGTCGTCTGGTTGAGTGCTAAAATAAATAGCCAACATTTACAGGTAATTACTTGTATATGTCCTCATAAAGATAGAAACTGTGATAATCAGGCCCATCTGCCACACATGGAACGTTGCAATTAGAGCCGTTTATTGGCACAAGTGGTGTTCAGGACACGTCTGCAGCCAGATGCTGATAATATTTATGTTCACTGGTTGATGATTGATCGGCCTAATGCACAGCGAGTCGTTGGCGAGACAAACAGAGCTATGAAAGACGGATTATAGGAGAGCTTGCACATGCACATTCACCTTGATCCATGTTCCCTTCCAGTCTTTGAATGTCTCCACTTGGCTGAGGTTATTATCTCCGGGGAAATCAGAGCTCGCGTTGATTCTGATCAGCTCGCAACACAAAGACGCAACAAGAACCTTGAAGTTCTCAGCCGAATACGTTTTATATTCTTCCTCCAAAGAAACCCAAGCTGAGCTGTGTCTGTCCTTCTCCCGTGCAGTACTCGCAAATCAGAAATGGAATGCAGCCGCGTTTTCCCGGGAAGGTAATTACTCCACAACGAGCAGCCGTCAATGTCAGAGGACGTACTGTAGGCGCCCTCGCTGGCAGCTTCCGTAGAGGTGGTTAAAAACCAAACAAAGATGGCAGCCGCTCTTTCTCTCCGGGAATAAAAAAAAAAAAGGTCAGCGCAGAGATAAATGAATGTGTGCATTGGCTCGAATCGCTCGGCTTGATAAATCACAGCCGAAAATGAGAGTAAGTGCTTCTCTGCCCACAGCAAATGCAATTATGGAAATGCGTAGTGCGAACAGCCAAACATGCGCCAAGACAAACACAGCTTGTGCAGCGGCGGGCGTGATGGATGGTCGTAGTCATTTGGGTTTAAGGCAGGATGTTCCTCTCTCAATTTGCTCCCCAATCTGCATATCCAGTCTGCACACTGGTTCTGAGAGACAGCGAGCTTCAAAGGGCTCCGCTTTACTCGCCGCATAATGTTTCCGCTCATCTCATTCTTTGTCAACTAACACTGTGACCCTCGCTAAGAGAACAGTAATGGGATGCAGCTCCTGGAATTTAATTAGGAGGCGAGGTAGGATTTTAGTCGGGGTATTGTTTCATTCCTCTGGCTCTGCTTCCCTTATGAGCGAGGTTATCAAATTGCATTATACTCCCTGTTTTATCCCTCGAACACATCCAAGGCTGAGAGCTAATATCATGAAAAGGTTCTGCATGTGTCTGAAAACGTCTCCTCACCTGCACTGCATTGTAGCTCTCGTGTTTGCACACACTCTCGAAAGAGCTGATTCATGGCCTCGAAAACAACACAAATACAATCAAATATCACGCAGGGAACAAACAGAGAACATGCAGAGCATGAAGGGTGTTGTCTCATTCCTCCACAAGAGCTGTGCAGATTCTCAAGCTAACTCTGAACGTCGGTTGCTCGGACCACTCCGCCCTCTCTCTCCGTGACACCGCGGCGTCTCATCATAAGGAACACTTGTGCAGCAGGAGATTGATTATCTCGGCGAGGAAGAAACGCTCGCCCCCGTTGATGTAAACAAATGTGCGGGCTAAAGATCTCCAACAGAACAAATCTTTGCGGTGGAAGTGGCGCCAGTGTTGGGTGCAGATAACGCCGCGGCGGCCCGGCCGGGGCCTCCGCTGTGATAGCCCTTGTTGGCCTCCATCTTCTGGAAGCAGAAAGTCATTATTAAATGTCATCCCGCTGTTGTCACATGGATGAGGCGATACAGTAATCAAGTGTGCAGCCCCCCCGCCGCGCCGCCGCCCCGGCAGACGCAGCGCCTGCCAGAATGAGACTGACATTTGCGGCTGACATTTTTGATATCTGAAAACTCTTCGGCGTGCCGACTGCAATAACACAATCTCCAGAATCCCATTTGAGAGTTACTGTGCAGCGTTTTGGAGGTCTTATGAATCAAACAGGTACAGGATTTAATATATTTCCTATTTTCTGCCTCCCTCCTTCCAACCGCCCGTCCTTTCATCTCCTCCGCTTCCCTCACACTTCCACATTTCTTTGCCTTTTATCTCCCAGGGTGGTTACTGCTCACGTGGGTACAGTAGATGTGTGCAGGAACATGCGTGTGTGTGTCCACCGCCGTGTGTGTGTGTGTGTGTGTGTGTGTGTGTGTGTGTGTGTGTGTGTGTGTGTGTGTGTGTGTGTGTGTGTGTGTGTGTGTGTGTGTGTGTGTGTGTCTGTGTGTGTGTGTGTGTGTGTGTGTGTGTGTGTGTGTGTGTGTGTGTGTGTGTGTGTGTGTGTGTGTGTGTGTGTGTGTGTGTGTGTGTGTGTGTGTGTGTGTGTGTGTGTGTGTGTGTGTGTGTGTGTGTTTCATTTCCTGACTCAGAAGCTTCCTCCTGGAAGATTTCCCCCTCTTTCTCCACCTCATCCTCTTGCATCCCTCCATCCTCAGCATCCCCCCCCCAATCCCATTGACCTCAGCTTTGGAAGTGAAGTGTGGCAGTGCCGCCACAAACAGACCAGAACCGAGCCTTTAGAAGACCTAGAGAGCAAAGAGAACCTCAACAGGGTGATGAAGAAGAGGCTCGTCAGCTGAGGAAGACACATGATGAGTGTTCTCAGAGGCGGCGTTAGAAACGGCCTGATGTGCATTGATTTAATGCATCGATGTGCACGTGCAGACTAATATACAATGATACAGAAGTAGACAGAAGAAAGGAAACACACATGCAAACGTGCTGCACAAAGCGAACCGGTGCAGACGGGTTCTGCAGAGATCAGAGATGCAGGAAAGACAGACAACGACTTTATGAGGAAGACGTGTTTGTCTCTCGGTGTCAGCGAGGCTCCGTTGGGAGGAAGGATCCTCGTGGAGGCTGCAGGTTTAGACTCTTGTTACCTTCAGGGAGCACGTGAGCATCTTGAAAAGAAAGAACGATGCTGAAGGACACTTGAAACTGTACTTCAGCTGTCTTTGTTGACGTGTCATCCTCGGGACGCAGCCGGCTGAAGATCCCGCCGCGACGGTGACGAAGGCCATTTGTGACATCACAAGATTGTTGAGATCAGCTGTCAGGCTGCAAATAAGCTCCTTTATCTTTTTACTCTACTTAAACAGGAGTTGACTTAATTGGCTAATTAGAAGAAAGCAACAATAATCAGATGAATCCTGATAAATGTGTTACTGCAGTCAACCAACCATCCTCTTCTTCAGTCAGGTGTTCTTCATCACCACCTGAGATAACAGCCTGCTCAGCTTTATTTAACCTCCACAGTGGATCCAACCTTTAAAACTGCAGTAAAAAGAATAAAAGAAGGCGGTGATGTGACGCAGCTCTCAGACCTCCGTCAGCCGTGTGGCTGCAGCTCAGGTCCTGGGGGGGGGCGGAGGTTATCTGTTGGGGAGCCGTCTGGAGGCTGCAACAAGGAGGCTCCTGGGGGAGTTTCATTCTCATTACCAGTGAATGTCGATTACAGGAGTGATGGCCTCGTCTGCTGTAATTGACCCATTGCTTCAAATTGATACCATCTGTCTCCATACAGATGTAATGACCTTGTAATAAATCGACAGTTTACTGCATCAACCCTGAATCTGGGGGACAGCTGACGGCGGTGGGATCGGATCCGGGGGCAGCGACAGTCAACTTATCGTCAGCGGGAGTCTATAACAGTCTTCACCTTCTGTGTCCTCAGAGCCAGGACGGCCGCTTCGAGGTCCGCGGCCGTCACGGCAAATCTGTGCTGACCATCAGCGGCGTGCGGCTGACGGACCTGGGCCGCTTCGACTGCGAGGCGCTCAGCAGGATCGGAGGCCATCAGAAGAGCATGTTCCTGGACATCGAGTGTGAGTATGCTTGTTATCTGATCCCACCAAGGAGATGAATCAGGCTGTCCTGAGCAGAGGTCGGCGGCGAGTCGCCCCGCAGGAGAGTCATTTCCTGGAGCGCCGTCACATGGGCTTCACCCCTTCAGGGGACGAGTGTCTCGTTAGAGGCTAATGGGAGAAGTGACGCAGATTATGACTGATACTTTCGTCCCGGAGCCCTCGAAGTAAATACAGGAGCTCATTTTCACATCATGTGAGCAGCCGGACCTGCAACGTGTCGCCGGTTCAAAAGTTCAATTGTTCTTATCGCAATAATTCGTCGAGCACCGCGGTTGTTTCTCTTCCAGTGTTATATACGACTCACCCACGCTTCGCCACACACACAGCTCCCCTCCAGAAGGCTAAATTAGTGAGAGGATCTCATGCATCGCCTTTAGTTTTCCCCCGCCGACAGCTCCCCTACTTCCCGTCGAGCACGCCCATCCTTCAGTGCTAGTTGTTTGGGGTTATTTGGGGCGGGCGATCCCCTGCCTAATGAGCTCTGAAGCAGAGCTCTCCATCCTGGCCTTGGACTGATTAGGTTCATTACAGGAGCAGCTCTGCAGCTTCAACCAGAGGAAGGTGCATTGTTTGGCCACAACGTTCCCACCTTGAAGCTCAGAGGAGCAACAAAGACGGAAGGAAGGAGTTCACTGAACCTCCGTCGTCTCCGTCCGCGCTGACACGAGCTGACCTGGATTCAGAAATACAGAGGTGAAAGGACAGATTGTTGAAGGAGGTGAAATCAGTTTGATGCTGCCAGTTAATATTAGTTTAGAAATCCAGCCTGATTCCAGTCGACTTCCTTTAATCTGAAGTTAATTGGTTCGTTCTCTTTACTGTAATATGCGATTAAACCGCCGTCCCCCTCCAACCACACCCACCCCCGTCCGCCCTGCGGCACAGACACAGATTGTGCTGTGAACAGACACAGATAAGGACGTCAGTGTGAACCGGCGGTGCAACAACGTGCAGCCTCGCTCCCGACAGAGAGACACCAGCGTCGAGTGTGTGAGTGAGGCCGAGCCAGCCGCCGCCGCCGCTGAACTAATGAACTCATTTACTAAGTCACTGCGGGCTGCGGGGGATAACACATCCTCGGCTGTGACAGAGAGCCAGGCATCAATCTCTTTAATGGAATCCTGCAAGCGAGCATAAAACAACCATAATGCCTCTCCGACTGAGCCGGGCTGAAAGAATCTGCAGGACAGCTCGCCGCCGCCGCCGTCGTCGGCCATCGCTGCCCCTCCTCTGCCGGGGAAGATGAGCTTGTGTTTGCGTCCCTTATTTTTATTTCCTAGAAAGATGATTTGAGACTTCCTCCCTCCCCCAGCGTGAGCTCCGTTAATGACCTTTGTGCTCCTGACAGATATACCAAAGTTCCTGACCAACCACACCATCTTCTACTCGTGGGAGGGGAACCCGGTGAACATCAGCTGTGACGTGAGGTCCAACCCCCCGGCCACCATGCTGTGGAGGAGGGAGCGCTTCACCATCTCTGCAGAGGCCACCGCCAACACGCGGGTGTACGGGGCGGAGGGCAAGTCGGTGCTGGAGGTGAGTGCACGACCGTCCACCTGCTGGATGAGGAGCGATGAGGTCATCAACTTGTTGTTCTTCTGTCCTGTCTCCGTCTCCAGGTCACTCCGATGTCCGACAGGGACTTCGGTCGCTACAACTGCACGGCTCGCAACAACATCGGCGTCCGCTATCAGGAGTTCATCCTGGCGCAGGCAGGTGGGTGGAGCCTACGATGTGCTGAGTCATGATTCCCACACCAGTAACTCCGACCGCTCAACTGCTCCGTAACCTTCCGCTAATGCTAACAGCCTAATTCCCGATTCTCAGGGAGATAAATCCCAACACGAGTCCCGACCCCTGTTCAGCCCACCCTAATCTCAAATAGTGCCGGCTGATTTAACTTCCCCCCCCCCTCTCGCTTTCTACTGAAGTACCCCCTAATTTACAGTAACGCAGGCTAATACACAATAGTGCAGTCCAATTATCTTTAGTGCAGATTGAATTGCTCTGGCTGAGGAGAAAGGCAGCGAGCGAGAAGCCGACCTGATCTGGTGACTCGCAGGAAACAAACTGACGAGGCTGCACAAAGAACACAAAAGGCCGAAGTCGGTGACGGAGACGGGGGGGGGAGATGAGCTGAAACAGGACAAAGAGCACATCCGTTATCTTCGAACCGCCTGCACGTACGGCCGTTACGATGGAGGATGAAGCAGCTTTCCTCAGACTGAAGCAGAGTTTGTTTAATGCTTTGAAGTCCTGCTGCTGTATATTAATAGTGTCCATGTTTACGTTGATGATGGAGATGAAAGGAGATATTAGCAGCAATGTGCAGCGTTTAAAGTCACTTTCTTCTGTTTGATCAAAGGCGTTAGTGATGTGATAGCTCTGACGTGTGCATGCAGTTTACCGTCCGTGTTCTCCTTCTGTGCCTCCAGACGTACCGTCCAACCCGTACTCCGTGCGCCTGTCGGCCGTCTCCCAGCGCCTGGCCACCGTCACCTTCATGAAGCCGGACTCCCACGGCGGCGTGCCCATCAGCTACTACCTGGTGCAGTACAAGGAGCTGGGCTCCCAGGACTGGAGGGACGTCAGGTCGCACAGCGTTCAGAGTGAGTTGAACCACATCGATACGCTGCTCCAGTAACGGCTGTAAGATGTTCTAATCTTGATAAATAGAAGGAACATTACTGCTGTTGAAGTGGACTTTATTATGTAGCTGCCATGTTCTTCCTGTGAAGGTGGATAAAAGCTCACTTAGACCGAGGCCGGTTGAATCTGTAAGATCGATGAGGAGCCTTTCATCTGTTCACATGCTCGGCTCCTTCCAGCCACAGTGGACTGGAGTCATCAACATGCTGACATGTGAGGGTTTAATTCATGAATCCAGAGACACGTCTCGCTTCACGCTGGTGGAAACAGACGTCGGTGAGAAGACAGATTCAGGAAGAAGCTGGCAACTGGTGAAGCTAACAGACCAGACGGAGCAGGTGGAGTCAACAGAAGGAGGATACCTGAGCAGGTGGAGTCAACAGAAGATCTGATGATGCAGAAAACGCATGAATAGAAACAGCTAACTACAGGAACGAGCTGCGGCTGCACGCCGACTGTAAGCAGCAGGTTTGACTCCCGTGTCCGTGGGCAGTGTAGAGTCGTTGCTATGGAAACGACACACCACCTCGTCCAGCTGCAGGTTGCAGAGCCGCATCAGAACACATCAAATATCATTCTGTTGGCAGCGCAGCAGGTACAACATGCTGTCCAGGTCTGTTGACTCCGCCCACATTGACCGACGCCCGTCGACCGGGAGGGAGAGCTGCGTCACATGATCTGTCATGTGATGATGACAAACCTCAGACGACTCACGGGAGAGTGCCTGCAACCGTCAGACCTGAGAGAGCACGCTCTTCCTCGTCTTCTGCTGCACGACACGGATGGATGGAGTGTGTGTGTGTTTGTGTGTGATGATGAGCAGGTCCACTAACGTCCCTCATCGCAGAGCCATTTAAAAGCTGCGAAGCACTGAGCTGAATACTAAACTGTACGTGGAAACACGGCGCACACGGAGGAAACAAACAGGTTGTAAATTCAATTTCCAGAATGTTTAATTTGCTTCAAGATGAAGACGAAAATATTAAAGTCGTGAGCCGGCCTAATTACAAACTAGCGAGTGGCATCATAGAAACCACTTTCCATCCGCGGTGGAAATACTTACTCAATAAACTCTTCAATATAATTAGATGCCTGGACTCTTTTCAATCGAATGCTTTTGCCCAAATTGAAATGTCTGCTTACTGCCGGGGAAGTAACGCGGGGCGGCTGCAAATTGCAGACTTTGTTTTCAGTTCCAGGACTAAAGAAGTGCGGCAGCACATATTATGGTACCATTCAAGTATTTAATTTGTGCAGACTGACAAAAACAACTTCCACTCAAGCTCATTACACCGCCGACTCTCCGCCGGCTTCTCTGAATATTGAAGGTTATGTAAATAGATTCGAGTGATGGAATCTCTAATGTGAGCTGGTAATGAGATGCTCCATTTACATTGTGTTTAGGGCGATCAGCTGAGGCTGCTTCACCGGGACAACAGCAACAATTATTTACTGTTTGATGGCGACGCCGTGACTTTAAGGGGGATCGAACCTCCATCCCGACATCATCCATCTCATTACGCTGTTTGTCAGGTGGTTTCCACTGTGAGAGGAGAGGATGATGAGGGTTTAGACAACGTAAGAGACCGGACCGACTTACAACTGTATTGAATGACCTCTTCTTCTGTCTCCGCAGCGACGGTGGTCCTGACCGGACTGGAGCCCAACACGACATACGAGGTTCGCGTGTCGGCTGTCAACGGGAAGGGTCAGGGCGAGTTCAGCCACACGGAGACCTTCCAGACTTTACCCATCCGTAAGTTTGACCTCTGACCCTCCACCGGCACGCGATGGGTTACAGAGGATGGAAGCCGTTGGTTTCATACAGTAAAACCTCTGTTGAAGCCTCCCGCCTGAGTCCGTCCTCGTCGTACATCACTGATATGAATCCAGACTGCTGGATCCTGTGACCAGATCCTGTCCTGATATTAAACTGCTGCAGTAAAGTTATATACTGCACGGGCGTTTATGATAAGCATTTTATTTATTCTGGCAATCTGGCCGAGCAGACTCGCAGTAAATCCAGACGGGGCCGTAGAAAACTATTTCTACTCTTTAATATTATACGGCGGGACGGCGACGGAGAAGCCAATTAGTGAAACTACAGTGAACGATAAGAAGCCAGTCATGATAAGTTATAGGCAGGCGGTGGGACCTGCAGTGTAATATGAATTTAATTCATCTTAAAAGCTTCTCTATCGTCGCAGCGCATCCTGATCTCATATCTCACATTGCCACCTGGCCCCTCCTCCTCCTCCTCCTCCTCCTCCTCCTCCTCCTCCTCCTCCTCCGCCTCCTCGCATGGAGAAAAACACACAAAGACGTATTGTTCCTCCTCTGAATCCCCCCCCCCGTGTCTCCCTCCAGGAGAGCCGAGCCCGCCGGCGGTCCACGGGCAGAGAGGGATGGGGAAGGCCTACAAGCTGGGGCTGGTCAAGCAGGACGACGGAGGGATGCCCATCGTGGAGTATATAATCAAATACAAGACGGTAAGTCATCATATAAACAACACTAGGTGGCGCTAGAGAACACACAACTACTACACAAACACCTTTACATCCAGTCCATGTAACTGGATCGATGTGGTTCACCGCCTGCAGCCAGTAGGGGGCACTGCGGCTCACCTGTAGACTCCATCAGGTGATGTTGGAGGTCAGGACACATGACCTGCACCTGCTTTACTTTCAAGTGTCCTCGTCTCTTGAAAGGCCCCGAATAGCTCGTACTGATGCTTTCGTGGCACTCAGGCTCTCATGAGTCACTAACATGACCGACTGATTCGAGAGGCTGCGTCGGAGGCAAAGTGATTAATGTTCTGCTCCACTTCTCTCTCCTTGTGTCGCTTATATCTTATGTAATGTAACAAAAAAAAAGAGGCTCTTCGCATTCAGTCATCCCCTTAAAGTTTGAATAAGACGAGCAGCTTCCTCTCATAAGAGGCGGCGTCTGACTGAGACGAGGCCGGGAGGCAGACGAGACGCACTCGAGTGTCCACGTTGAAGAAACTCTGCAGCAGACGGGAAGTGTTGTGAGGACGAGGGTTTGAAGGCCAAACACGACTTGTATGTGCGCCCACACAGAGGCGAAGCATCCGATGTCACAGATTAACATTTAAATCAGCTCGGCCTCACTCACATCTTCTGTTTTTAATCGATATAATGACGTAGGAGGGAAACATCAGGAGGAACAATGATGGGATCTTCTCTGTGCTTCATTCCTTCTCAGGACAAAGAGGAGCAGTGGATGACCAAGCTGGTCCCAGGATCCAACGACTTCGCCATGCTGCAGCCGCTGCAGTGGAACACGAGATACGAGGTGGAAATCACAGCTCGCAACGTGAAGGGTCTGTCGGAGCCGACCTTCTACCAGTTCTTCATGCCCCAGAAGCCCGACATCACAGGTAACGGCTTTATTGTGTTGTTGATTGGTTGTAATGCATCCAGCTTTGGTCTCTGGGCCCCTGCTGCCATGGATTCCTCCCTGCAGGAGTCCAGAGAGAAGAGTTGTTGTGTTGGTAGTGTAGCTGCGGTTGACCACAAGTCACCTGACGTCATCAGAGGATCCTGTAGATTAGAGGCGGAACACATTCGGTTGGTGCGTTTCATCACCAGACGTGCTGCCGTCCACGCTGGAGACTGATTCCACATGTGCAATCACAGCCAGGTCCTCTTCAAAGGAAGCCAGCAGACTGAGAGTGAGAACACCAGCCGGCTGTTGTTTCCTCCTCCGACACGTCATCTTCTTTCTTCTCTGTTCTGGTTTCCCCCCCGGCAGCTCCTGCACGACGACTCCGGCTCATTTGTAATATGAAAGGCCGACGTTCTGTCGGTCATTTAATCCCGTACGCAAACACGCTGGTCGTCTGCGGTGTGTGTGGAGGTGGCTGCCACCAGGAGAGTGTGTGTGCAGCCTCTCTCTGTAGAAGCTTGTGTTTAATGTTCTAGAAAGGAGCGAACGTGGACGAACGTGCACACACGTATGCAGAAATGCAGACGGAGGCTTTGAAGTTTGCAGCACAGAAACAACTGTGGTGGATATAAAACCGTTATTGCTCTCATGTGCAGCCCCCCCCCCACACACACACACACACACACACACACACTCCCTGCAGACCTCGCTTCACACATGAATAAGAAAACAAAGGGATGGTTTTGTTCTCCTCTCCGAGCCTGTTTCAGATCCAGCCAGTGTTTGTCTGTGTCATTACTGCGTCGGCTAAACGGCAGGTGAGAGTTTGCTGCTGAGAGGATCGAGGTACAGCGAGCGGACGGCGGGGCTTCGATTGGCTGTCCTCTCTTGTTAGCGGACGGTGGTGCATCGTGGGAAACAGCCCAGGAGAAATGGGAGGGGATGCTTTTCTCTTGATGTTAACGTTTGAAAGCAGCAGTATTGGAGAGCTTCTCAGCTCGGAGGGCAATAAGGAGAACAATAGAGGAGCCAGAATCCAGCACACACACAGTTCATGCTGCCTGCTTTTGCTTTAAAGGTGCAGTTTGTAGGAACTCAGGAGATGCTAACTGCCTTAGCATTGAGCTGGAGGGGGAAAGATTTACATTCCAAAACGTATAATCACTGGCTTCAGACTGACATCACTGCAGTCGAAAAGAGCTTTGTCTGTTTTGTTTTCTACTTTCTTTTAAGTACATATACTTTATACTCGGGGAGAGTATCAAGCCTTTCAAGTCACAAGGCTCCAGTCCACGAGAAGTCATCGTGTTATATGAGGATATAAGTCTTTTAAATTCTGATTGGAGTCCAGGTAATGTGACGGGAATGCTTACAAATCATCCCTTTAAGTGAGGACAAATCAAAGTCAATGTATTTATATAAATATATGAACGGGGAAGGTTTAATAAATGCATCTGTTGAGTTTACTCTGAATCAAATTACATATTGAAGAAATATAATTGCCGTCGGCTCAATATCAGACGAGAAATATCTGCCAATCTCAATTGTCTGCAACACTTCCCGTTCCTCCGCCTCGCTGTTCTTCTCTGCCTCGCTCACCCGCTTCCTCACACATGATGAAAGAAACTTGTTTTCCTCCGACACAGAAGACGTGTTCGCTCTTTATAGGTGCCTTCCATCTGCGAGCCAATTTCTCTCCTCGATTCAGTCTTTATGTTTTATGCATCTGCGGAGTATTGAACGCCACGTTTTCTTTCTTCTCTCTCTCTCTCCATCCAGTTTTAACCTCCAGCTCCTGAGAAGCCTTGAAGAAAAATACAATTGATGAACCACTGCTCTTGGTTTCTTTTCAATTTGCTCGTCCTCCAAGACTGTTTTTCCTAATCAATGCACCTCCTTTGCTTCCTTTCACCTCCTAAATCACTGCACTGTCCTCCTGCCCCCTCCAATTACAACCGTGTGTCTCCGACGCCGGCGTCTCTTTGCTTTTCTTCGCTGTGAGTTTTTCTGCCTTCTGATCCCTTCCAGCGTACAAACATGTTGATTGAAACACAGATTTTGCAATAATCTCTTTAAAGCACCTGACGGAACGATCCTCTCTGCAACTTTCTGGGAAGTGACGCCAGCAAATCAAAAAGTGGGGACTGAGTGCTTTTATAGCCGTCCATTACGGTAACTAACTCCGTCGTAAATCTTCTGAATGAATCATTATTTTTAAAGCAGCGCAGTGAAAACGATGCATGACGATGTGTTGTGGTCGTTGACGGTGTAGCTGCAGCAGCGGGGGGGGGGAAGACGGTGCTTTTAGGTGAAGTAACCAACACCACCACTCCAATCTGCATCCGTCACCCGAATCCTTTAATTGTATTTAAATACAACACGGTGGTAATTACATCACGTCCTCGCTAACCGTGAGCTTCGCTGTACAAAGACGATCCGGTCGTGATCAAAGAGTTTCTGAGGGAGAACATCAGGAACGTGTGTTAATATTTCATCCGACATACAAGCCAACAAGCTTCCTGCTGTGATGCGACGATACAACCGGGAAGACGAGCAGCGCGCGTCCGTCCCGGCTGAGCAGCACCGCCGCGCGCGAGGCACGCTAACGTGGAAACACGGAGTACGTTGTTATTCATGCAATATAAATGCTGCTTTAATCCGGCGGTATCTCCTCCTCGGTGGTCATGTTTTATTTACAGGCAAACTTTCTGTTGCTTTTATAATGTGTCACTTTAGTTGCACCGTCTCCAAGTGGTACCCTGATAGGAGTTACCACGGCAACCGATGGAAAGCCTGTGAAGAACTTTAAACGTGATGTTATCTATGAACGCTCCTCTTATGTGTGATGCTCCGGCCCTGCACGACGACCTCGGTCCACCGTGATAAATTACATTTATCACGAGTCAAGAGGGTCGTGAAGCACCGTGATAAAGTTTTTAAGATACTTTTCTCGCGACAAACCTGTGACTCACCTGAATGTCAAGTGCTAAGATCAAGGTGGACGACTCCTGGAAGACATCAGACTGCAGCAATTACAGAAAAGTGGCCCACATTTCGAGGGAGCACTTGATTCTTTTAAGGACGTCACATTCTTCTGAGTTAAGGATATTATAAGCTGAGTGCACTCGGGTCCCGTCAGGGCTCTCGGCTTCCTGCTAAGAGAAACAGAAGGGCTCATCGCTCTTCCAGAAGCCGGGCAGGGTTTAATGAATACGTTTAATGCTCCTCAGACAAACATCCCCAAAGTAAAAACTCACTCACATCCACAAATGATTTTATTCCTCCCTCCATAGATTAGCACCTGTCCCCCCTCCCAATCAATTAATGCCCGTTCGGTCATCATTAATCCAGTCACTTCCTCTCAGATCCAATCGAGGGACGGTCAATCACGGCTCCTCCTAACGACTCGGTCCTGTCAGAGTGAGATGTGTATGGATGGCTTCAGGTGCCACACAAGCGCTCAGATCTCCAGGCATTGACTGATGCCGGCTAATGGCCCCATATTTCACCATGTAATGAGGAGAAGTCTGTAAAAGGGTTAATAGAGCAGGGAAATTAGAATTAATGAGCACTTTGTTTTAAGAATTAGCGAGTTTGTGAAAACTCAAGTCAGACAGAACAAATCAGTTACGTCTAAGAGGCTCGTGGAGGCGTTTGGCAGAGGAACCTGGTGGAGGGAACACATGCACGTTCTCCCATCAGAGGTCGGCCACTGGTCACATCTGTGTGTGTGTGCACGAGCAGAGCGGTCGTCCACCGAGCCTCCACATCTGTGCACAGCTGCCGTCACACCAAGACGCTGGCTGCACTAAAGGCAGGAATATTGTCCCTTTAATCCCCGATGGACAAAGCATCTTGCAGCCACAAAGAGGATTTGATTCAATAGAAACCAGGGGAGCGTTCACCATGGCACGTTGTTCAATATCCTCTGTGTGTGTGACCTCCAGCACGAGAGCATGAAACAGCGAGGACGCACTTCAGCATCATCAGAGAGGACCCGGACCCGACCAGGCTCTCCACTCCGCGTCGATACCTTCTGATTTAGAATCATTAAAACATGCCGTTGGCTGAATGAAATATTTATTTGTAGTCTTTTGAAAATAAAACCCCCCCCCCTCCTCCTGGCCGAGGAGCGGTGATTTACATGCACGGCGCCCGTCGAGCCCTCTCACAGCCGCAGGCGCTTTATCACCCGGATCTGGTTTTCACATCCGCCGCTGCTTATTGCGTCAGCGAGGTGATAACTGGGAACAAGAGGAGAGCAGCGTCTCCTCAAACATCCTCCCACACAAATGACCCGGGAACAACCGTCTCTGCATACAACACATTATTAATAACGTGCTCATGCTCCGCTGTCATCAGTCATTAGGAGGCTTCCAGAGTTTAACGATGTTTCGCCTTAATTGCTTGTGCAGAGCTGTTTCACGACAGAAGAGAACGTCCCGCTGCAACACTAAAGGAAACATTGCAGCATTAAATTATTGTACAAACTCTCCAAGTCCTGAAGGCGGCGGCGGCGCCCAGCAGGCGACCTTCTGTATCCAACACATCCGGTGTGACGCTGCAGCAGCCGTCATTAAGAGGCTCCGCAGCACATCAACACACAGCTTGTGCTCGTCTTCAGGTTTGATCGGCTCGGATCCGGCGGTGGAAGATGTCACGTATGTCAACAAGACATCAAACGACAGCTCGGTTGTTTTAGTAAGAACGTACGGTGGCCCTGAAGGGTAAAACAGGAGACCTGTCAGCAGATCAGGAGGCACGACAGCAGGGGAGAAGAGAAGATGGAACATTTCTGATCTGTAATTAATTTAATATCTTAATGAACAAACAGAAAAATCCGTATCACCCATCTCGAGTCCGTGAACGTCTCCAGAACGTCCCAGAAACGTTGTTGACTCCTGTGAAGTTTCCTCCGCCCCCCCCCCCCCTCCGCACCTTCCCGTCTTCAGGAGTAAATATTGTAAATCAGACTTCTGCTGACGTCGCCCCCGTAAAGTCTTTATGTGGGTGAACATCGTGGATGTTGAAACATTCCTTTAGATTTGAAAGCTCTTCTATTACTTTTCAATTTAAATCCGCCGCTCGCGGTTCACCGCGACTCCACGAGACTTAAATCTCCCCCAGAATTATGACACATGCTTGGTTTTATGCGGCGTCATAAATGTATAAAGCGGAGCAGAGTTATGTGAGATATAAAAGTGTTGGGACTGATTGGAGACCTGGAGGCCGCGGCGGCCGTGTGATGGGAAACAGAGCCGATCCTCCTCTGAAGGCTTTTGTTTGCTGCCGCGGCCAAATTACCTGCGATGAACTTTCCAAAGGTGAGACACAAAGAACAGCAGCCTGCGGCGGCGGGGGGATATTGATCCGGGCGCAACTTTCCAATCCCACATCCCCCCAAATCACAACATGGCAAAGTGTTTTAATTAGACCTCCTCCGCCACCAGGCTCTTCCTCCCTGGCTCGCTGTTTGTCTCTCGCTGCCAGACCTCATCGTCTCCGCACAGTCAAAGAACAAAGTCACCGACAGCAGAGTGCTTCGTGCCGGGCGACACCGGCTGCGAGGTCAAAGCTTTGAGTCTCTGCCAGTGTAGGAAGAAGCTGCCTCGTGTCCTCATGTGTTTACCTTCAACTGCCCTCAAGGTCCTTTAAAAGTCCTGGAAGAGAGATACAGACCTTCATCACATCCTCCTCTTTAACTGTGAGGTCACTGACGACCCCTCATGACATCATCCTTCCGTAGAGCAGTGAATCGACTCTCCCTCCTCCGCCGCTGATCACTCCTGAAGAGCTCTGACCTCCAGCTGTCAGCTCTGATCTTACAGTGGATGTTCAG
The DNA here is from genome assembly GCA_901007825.1 of Macroramphosus scolopax. NCBI lineage: Eukaryota > Metazoa > Chordata > Actinopteri > Syngnathiformes > Centriscidae > Macroramphosus > Macroramphosus scolopax. The sequence continues at coordinate 34,607 of CAAKHC010000961.1, forward strand.
GTTGCTTAACGCCTCCGTCACTTACTGGCACAGATCTATAAGGTCGCGTCCGCCGGGAGCTTCTCTCCTTTTTCCTCATTACATCCAATTGTAGGCCGCTGCTTGTTCCCGTCTGCACCGCGAGCTCGCTCTGCTTCCCAGAACAGATTGAGAGGAAAGTATTTCAATATCAGGGGGATAAGATCCTTCCCTGCTTCCCACGTGAGTGTGTTCATGTGCCGAAGGCTCTGAGACGAGAGGCACCCAGCGGACGCCGGGCGGGGCTGCAGCTTCAGGATGCTGACGCCTGCTGCTTCGAGCTGCGTCGCGGCGCACTGGAGCTAACAGTGAGTGCTAACAGTGCACCTGTGGAGGCCGAGCGTCAGCTGGCTCAGGCTGCAGTTCTATAAAAAGCTCATCTTCTTCTTCTTATATCGAAGTCTTCCAAGCTGCTTCCCCCTGATGAGATGTTTCATCTGGAGGACGTCACTGACCTCTGAAGGTCACCTCAGTAATAGTTTTTGTTTGAACACTCCACACACCCTCCGTGTGGATGTCGGGGGCGTAGCGAGGACGCTGACCTTCACCCAGAGGTCGGATCCTTGCCTGCAGAATCCCCTCCAGCTCAGGTCATGTTGCTCTGACCTCTGACCTCTGGATCTGGACCCCCGGAGGACCAGGATTCACTGCTTCAGGCTGAATGTGAGTTCAAGTGTCTGAACCAACCTTGCTAACAGTGTTTGTGTTTCTCTGTTTGTGTGTCTGCGTCTGTGTTTTCGCCGCCTTAGCAGAATCCCTGTTCAGCGGCCTGGGGCTGGGGACGGTGGTGGGCCTCGGCCTGGGAGCGCTGCTGCTGCTCCTCGTGCTGGTGGACGTCAGCTGCTTCTTCCTGCGTAACTGCGGCCTGCTGAGGTGCATCACGCGCACGCTGTGCAGCAAGAAGACGACCACCAGCGGCAAAGGCAAAGAGATGGAGGAAGGCAAAGCTGCGTACTTGTGAGTTTTATGTCTCTTATTTCTTCTACTAGTCCGATCAAATGTTTTGGGGATGGATCGACGTCTGTCAGTCATCAGGTCATTCATGCTTGCAGAGGGAGCGTCTGCTGTGGGTGTATAAATCGATGCCTTTGGGTCGCCATGGCAACAATTTGCTGTATAATTCTGTGCAACAATGAACTGTAGGTTCTAAATGGAAGATTAACAAATCACCAAAGAGATGTCGAGAGACAAATGTTGGTATGTAGGAGTAGGAATTAAAGGATGATGCAGGTGCGGCCCCTCCTCCTCCTCCTCCTCCTCCTCTTCAGTGAGAACATCACAGCTGCAGTGGAATCCTGACTGTCCTCCCACCATCAGCGCTTGTTTTCGCCACTGACGGGCTCAGATTGTTCTGTCTGACAGCGTCACAGACGGGATCCCTGCAGAGAGACAAACACACAACAACCAGCTAACATCGTGACCTCCACCCGTCTGCAGCTCGGCTGCTGCTCGGCTCCGCTCACCTGGAACAGCAGTTCTCTTCAGGAAAAAGTGCTTTGGTGTCGTTTCCTCTCCTGACATGTCGATCTGTGTGAGTGTTTTCATCCTGGTGTAACTTCAGTGTCGCAGCAACCCTCAAAAGGTCGTCGACACTGGTTGTCAGTCTTTGAGATAACACTAAGCCCGTTCTGTGACGTGGAGGTCGACTCCCACATACTGTTGTCTTCCTGCAAGAAGTGGCCTGCGACCTCGACCTCGTCCCTGCAGGGATCCTCTCATGATGCTGTCAGACTCTGAGCGTGTCCGTGGCAACAACAAGAACTCCGGACCCTCCGCTGCTGTTTGTGGCCTCTTTCCAATCAAATATCAGGGAATGATCCTTTAATTCTGTATAAATCTAAAAGGACTTTCTTTATGCCATTGACAAGTCTCACCTTAATATAAAGCAGCACCATGAGTCCTCTTGGTGGTGTTTACTTTGAATGAGAAGTGGTTGTTTCTACCACCCAGGTTCACCTACAGCAGCAGCCCCGGCACCCTGTCAGCCACAGTATGTCTCTGAGAATGTCTTATTCCCTCCCATCAGTGCCTTCCACACACCGTGCAGTGAGTCCAGCTGTCTGCATGCGCCGTGTGCATCCCTGACCTGCATGTCCCTGTGACCTCACGCTGTCTTTGTGTGTCCACAGCATGCAGATAGTGTGAGTGACCTCGCTGCATGTGAGGCGAGCGAGTACTTCTTAAAGGATGCTATCAGACAGCAGAGCCGACCCCCGTTATATCCGCAGCGCAATTGATGTTCTGATATAATCCCGCTTCTATTTTATGCGGCGTGCGAGCCAAATCAGGGCGCTGCGAGATAGCGCCCACAGAGTCTGATTCATTGGCCTCAGCCGTGCCACTTTTTGTGTTTAAACTGTCTGCCAGCCCAGTGTCTGCTGAAGAGAGGAAGAGGAGGAGGCGGGGGGGGGGATGACTATGCTGAGTCACCAAGCTCGCAGTAGCTGGAGGGCTGAGTGAATGCATGACCAGACGGCGTGCCGGCGGTGCTTTGTGTCACTGTACATGCATTTACACTAACTTACTGTGGATACATTAGTTCATAATTTAACACCATCAATAATACAAAGCGGACGCAGCTGCAGGATGTTCCTCTTTTTATTTTTGTGTCTTGTTTTCAGAATTGTGTCCAGCATTCATATTTATGATGTTTCTGCTGCAGCCTGGAGATACGGAGGCGAGGCGACTCCGCCAACGAGCGTTTAGTCTTCATGTAATAAGGGATTACAGCCAAGTGCAGCGCGGTCGTCTGACTGCCTGCACGTCTTCTGTCCCCCACAGCATCATTAGAACCAGAGTGATAATTACTAAAAGTACAGACTCACGCCGTGACTCCTTCCTGGTCCATGTTGGTCTCGGCGGCTGCAGACCTCAGCAGGGACTCTCACTGATGGTCTTAACTTCCCACCCGAAGCCCCGGGCGAGGGAACATTGAGTCATTCTGAGCTGTGATGAAGAGAACTCGCTCTACAATGAGTCACACCGTTAAGTAAACATGAGATAAGGCTTTGAGATAACTCCAATATGAGAGTCTGCGACGACGGGACGGAAAACCGGCGAAGCTTTTTATAAGTTGTAAAGTTCAACGAACCCGCGAAGCAACAATATCAATAGAGGTTTTGATAAGAGCGTGTTGAGTTATCAGTGGGCAAACTTTAAATTAGGGAGGGAATAAGTGGCGCAGATCTGAGGCTCCGGTCGTGTTCGGGGAGGGGGGGCTGGTGTGTGCGTGTTGGCTGGTTTCAGGATCAGGGAAACATTTGAGAAGATATCTGAAGGTAACAGCTGGTGCAGCTCTGACTCACCGGACGCCTTAAAGACACGCCGCTTCCCGGGGCCACCGGGTCACGTACAATCTCCTCCGCCTCGGTGTGGCTGCTGAGACCGAGCAGGGAGCGACCGGCCGCCACGCGCAGCAGATGATTGTCCATGTGTCTTTCTATTACGAATCCTTCAGATGGTGCTGAGATCATCTGGGACACGCGGAGGTTTGTTGTTGCCTCGGGAGAAGCTGAACGACTCTGCTGTGCTCACAGTGGCTCTGTTGACTTCAACCGTCGGCGCTTCGCTTCTAAAAGTTTTGGACTTGCACTCCGTCAGCGGGTTGAAGGACGGAGGACTCTGATCGACGGAGCTGATCTTCTGGGTGTCTCAGACGTGACACTAGTCCTGCTGTCAGGTTCAGGAAGACATCTGGTTTCCTCTGCAGCCTCCTGACTGTTCCCTGAGGGGGGGGGGCGGCATGCAGGCGTACAGTTCTTTAAGAAGAAAAGTCCAGGGCAGCACCGACCCCTGGCACTGGCATATGCCACCAGCGGATGGACATATGCTGCAGAGGGACTGGCATATGGACCGCTAGTGGCTTCTTGATCTATAAACCTCAAACAATGTTTATAAACAGATTAAAGGAAGTTCTGTTAAGACAGAAGAACTCGTCAGTGAGGTGACACGTCAGTGAGGTGACACGTCGGTGAGGTGACACGTCGGTGAGGTGACACGTCGGTGAGGTGACACGTCGGTGAGGTGACATCAGTCAACGTCATCACAGATAAATCACAAAGCTTCATTCCAGCTTCAGACCTTCACACGTCCAGTTCTGTTGTTTTAATGTGGTTTTAAGTTTCTGTATCTTTAAATGAATTAACATTCAGGTTCAGTGAGCTCCTTCGTGATTCCCTCCCCACCCAGGAAGGAACAGCAGGCAGCCAGACCTTCCCATATGTTGAGAGAACCTCCCCGCCTGAACAGAAGTCCAATCTGAGTTAGCATGAAGCTAATGAGACATGAAATTGGTTCAGCTGTGCAGGAACTTTAACATCCACCAATCAAGCGGGGGGGAACCCCCTCTGGCCGAATGCAATATTTGGGCTTATTAGGTGGAGCATCACGCAGGGCGGCTGCTTTACATGCAGGAGATCAACCACAGAACATGTTCTGAAGGAGCTCTGGACAGCTGCTGGTGCAAATGATTGAATCACGAGACTGAAGCACGTCGTGGTCGGACCTTCACATGTCAGGCGGACGGACGGGTCATGTTTCTTTCAAGTCGACAAGTCGGAGCAGGAAACACGACAAGCAAGAGGCCGAGTGAACTCAGGGAACGATGGACGTGTTAACACCAACATGCTGCTGCATCAGCTGGATGGACAAACACAACACGAGGGACACTAACGAATGAATCCCAGCAGACGTCCTGCAGGAGAACATGTTAGAAGAAGAATCTCCTGCTGAAGGTTTCAGAAGACAGACGACTGCACTCGGGTCGGGCTGCGTCCCCGCTGGGTCCACAAACTGATTTTGTTTTGTTTTATTTGGTTACAACAAATGAAACTATAACAAGCCGTATTAAAATGCATCCTGCAGGGATTTCGGGACATTAAAGGCCGTTTGCTGTGAAATACGATGCGAGTTTAGTAACATCATAAATACATAACTGCAGTTAAAACAGAGACGATGCATAACGTCACTGTTTGATTCCCGCTGCAGGATTAAGAACACAGGAAACAAAGGCTGGTCCGAGTTTCATGAACGATGAGTTGTGACGTCCTGCTGACTGACACACCGTCTCCACCGTTGGCCACCGAACATGAATAACATACCTTTTACTTGGCCCTGATTTCAGCCCTGCAGGCGCTCCGAACTTTAATACGTCTGACGCCTTTTCACTTGAGCTCAAAGAGCTTCGTTAATCCCACTGGGGGGTCGCTCATTCATGCACCGAGGTCGGTGAGGACCGGTGGACTGCAGGGCAGGACGCTGCACATCTGTCTGTGGTTCAGTATGTGATTTACTGTATGTGCCTGCTTCACATAACAACGTGCCTCAGCTGGTCCCTCTGTGCGCCACATACAATCACAATGATTGTATGTGTGCTTGAATTCCCTGTAATCACCGAGCCGTGTACGTGCAGGCGCAGCGGGGGCCTCGCTCTCAACCCTGTGTTGTTCTTCTCTCCTTCTCCCTTCAGGAAGCTGCCGTTGAAGGAAGAAAATGGGAAAGAGTCTCTCAAGCCGGATACGATTGAAATCAAAGTGCACAGCGACAACAGCATCCACACAAAGCCGGACGACAGCAAGGCGTAGAGGGCTCGGTCCTCCTCGCCCCCCCACCCCCACAGAACATTCGGATCACGAGACCAAAACCCAGACAAGCAACAACACTGGAAAACAATGGAGTGAAACACCATATCTGTTTATAAGGATGCCCGACCGCCGGGCATGTGTACATAGATAATAGAGAGGGAAGATGAGGAGGGAAGGGTCGACCTTTTACACACCCCGAGTGATGAATGTCTCATGTTGTGACCGACATGACATCACTGGACGGCTCTGATTGATCAATGATTGTAGATTCTTTTCCTGTGTCTGATCATTATTATTGTTTGCCGATGTCGCTTTGTGGTTTTCTGTTCACGGCCTCGCTCTTCTGTCACCAATGCAAGCGCCCCCGAACGCACGGGTCCCCCCCACCCCACCCCCGCACCACCACCACCTCTCAATGACACAAACCCCCAACGCACGAGTGTTGCACAGCAGCGACCTGCGTCCGCCTTCGATAGCCCGGAGCAAGAAGATAAAACTTTATTAGTTTGTTAATGTTGGAAACATTCCTAGAGCGAAAAATCTATCAAATCAATATAATATAATATAATATAATATAATATAATATAATATAATATAATATAATATAATATAATATAATATATAATTCCATCTTCTGAAGGGCTTTCTTTTGTGTTGCAGGACAACTTTAAAAAAGGAAGCGTGTGTTGCCGTGGCGCCCGCGTGTCGACCTCATTGTTAGAAATCCTTTTCTACAGTCGTGACAATGAATGATGTTCTTCTTCATGTGTGTGCGTGTCTTCTCCATCGTCGTCTGAAGGCCGTCGGGCACTTCGGTCGACACAACTTGAGTTCTGAGAAAAGACGTTTATGCTCTGAAGGGTCGTTTGTAGAAGTGACTTCATGTAATTATTCTGTAGAAGGCTGACGAGGCGTGCCGGTGATCGGGAACGAGACCCGGCGTCGTGTGTTCGTCTCTTCTGATTGCTTTACTCCTTCCTGTCTCAGATGACTTTCTAACCTTCTTCTGTTCCTTGAACTCTGATGTTGTCGTGTTGTACATAGGTGGAGGGAAAAAAAAGAATATTTTACAGAGGTTTTATGTAAATATACCTGAAGGTATGTGTCCTTTTTCCAGAATGCAACAGGCTTGGCTTCATTTCTCTTCCTTCCGTTGTCGTGAACCTCCTCAGATGTTTATTTTTGTCTTTTCTTCTGTTGTGTTTTGATCCAAAGTTCAGTGATGGTGATGCGTTCCCCGAAGAAGATCCACGTCCTAAAGCTATTTCACAGCATTTCAATGGAGGCAGTAACTACGGCATTAGTGTGCCCCCC
>CAAKHC010000963.1:13380-33135 GCA_901007825.1 Macroramphosus scolopax
ACATTTCATAACAGTTGCAGCTTGATAATTGACCAAAATCCAGAGATGTAGGTGCTCCCAGACTTTTAGGTAACACATGTGGAGGGAAAAGTTAGCTTTCACATACAATTCTATTTAACAATGATTATATTGATTAATATTTGCCCAATCATCCAGCATTTATCAACTTCTTCATCAGTGTCAGATCATCTTATTCAGCAGAGCAGTCTAAATATGGTTAAGTGTCCATTTTGAATTTCTTGAGCGCTTTGCTGCTCAACATCTGGGCAGCGGTGCGGCTCAGACTAAACACCGATGTAGGCCAAAGGAGCCATATCAATCAGACCACACCACTACAATTACACAGAAAGATACGTTAGCTTCAAACGCCCTGTGATTGTACACATTCAACTAGTCCACAAGTGATTAGGTCTCGAGCGGTAAAGAAATATAGGAAGGTAACGTCACATAATTGTGACCATAAGAGCGACACACTCGACCCCTACATTGTGTTAAATAACAATAATATCTTCAAGTTAGCTAACGTCTGCTCTGTGTGACTTAAAAGGCACGCCAGTATATACGGTTCTCTAAAAGCCACGAAAACTAAGCAACCAAAGTAATGTGCGGTTGAAATGTCTGCATGTTAGCCCTCTAGCTAAAGAGTGTGGCAAGTGCTGCTTTTATAAAGCCAAAGTGACTGTAAGGTCATTAACCTGGATAAAGCTAACGTTGGTCAAACACAAGTGGGCAACACTGAGTTTAGCGTTAGTGATGCTATGTGAGGTCCGGGGTCCCGCAGATGCGGAGGCACCACAATGTGACCATGACAAGTTATGAACTTTCGGAGAAAAAGGAATGCAGCTTCGTCATATTAAGATACTTACCCAGGGATAGCTGGATGAGGCAGAAGGCAAACACTAGTGATTTTCCGGAGGAGAAACCGGGTATTTGCTCCATATTTTCTGTAAAATCCACATAAGGTCGCCAGCCCAAAGTTGAGCCGTCTCCCGGGACGGTTAGTTCTCAGACAGTCTCGTCGGAATGGCTTACACTCAATTAAGAGGAAAAAACGACTTGGAGTGCCAAATTAAACATGTCAGTTAATTTCAACAAGCGATCCAACAAGCCTTTACGCCGAACCCGTTTAAAATACACGTACGTTTTACTACAATTAGTTACACAGCACTTAAATAGTCTTCCACCTCTACCTCACTAGTCGCTGAAGTCACTGAGGGAAGACGCTAAAACACGTATCCTTCCGCTGAAGAGTGGATCTATTACCCTGGTGAAAGATGTTAAAAAAAACTTGTTAAACTCTGATTTCTATAATGTATTTCTTGTCATTGATTAAGAGACTTCCTACTACCAGATATAATCGTAAAGTATATGAAGGATACAATAAAAATGCACGTTCGAAGTTTAAGTTTTCTTTCTGCGTGTCGCCACAGCGGAGGAATTTTTTTTCTCATTTTTCTACTTTCGGAGCCTGGATGACTCAAATTTAACCCGTTCAATGATTTTTTTTTCTTCTCTTCTCCACATGAACTTCACGGTTTTCCAGATATGTCTTTTTCACAGATGTTCTTATATAACACAAGTTTTAATTATAGACTGAGCGCCAGGTTTTAGGTCGGTCGTGTTCAGGTAATTTAGATGTTTGAAGATTGTTGTAGATTAAAAGTGGAAACAAAGTGGCCCTGTAATCTCAAACACTAGTTATAGTCCTTTATACAATCATGTATTTCAGAATAATAGCTATTGCATGCTTTGTTGTTGTTGAAACTCCATATAGCCTAATAACTATCATAACTATTTTTTGGTCAAATGTGCCATGAAATTAAAGTAAGGCAAAGTAGGTGAGTAAACCAGTTAATCTTGATCTGTGTTAATCCAATTCGCATGCAATCATCAGTTTAGACACCACTTTCTTAAGTGCAGGTAGCTTTAGTCGTGCATTTCTAACAGTACCCAATTTAAATATTGTTATCAGGACTGTTTTGGGGGGAGAAAAATTGTGGCATGTCTGAAATTTAGAGAATTAGTCGCAATGCAATCAACTGTAAGATTCCAGTTGTCACAAGGCCGTTGCCTTGGAGATAAAATTGAGGGGTCCAAATTGTGTCGTGTGTGTGTGTGTGTGTGTGTGTGTGTGTGTGTGTGTGTGTGTGTGTTTGGGTCTGTGTCGGGGAGGGGAGGGTTGTTGACCTTTTCTTGTTTCATTAACAACAACAACGATAGTTGAATATGCCTGTGAGCATCAGTGTTGGTCACTTGGTGAATGTAGGTTCAATTAACATACAATATGCATTAGAATTACAACCTTAAGCTGCCATAAAATACAAAAAGCACATGTTTCCTTTTTCCCAAACATTACCGGATCGAGGCAAAGAGTCACATGAGTTCATTTATTTCTTTATTTTATCGTTAGATTTGAATCAATTCATCAATTCTTCAGAAAATCAAAAGAATTCATCAACAATGTTTGTTGCTAATACGTAATACACAGGAGAAACCCAGACACACACACTAACAACCTCTTTATGAGCTGTTATCCCTAACTAATTATACCTTATCAGTCAATCCAGGTGTAAATCCCTGGCTCATCACAATAACAAGACCACGTCTCATCCCAGTGATTGTTTGTCTTTACACCCCATTAGAGAAACATTGCAGAGCCTCCTGCTGCTGCAACTGGCCCTCTGTCCTCTATTCAACCCTGCTGAAAGGCCTGGAACCAGAGGGAGCAAATTGATCTCCTCGGGGGTCTGTATTGACAATGCTTTTGTTGCTGTCGCCAATGTCAAGCTCTAGCTCTCCATGCGTGGTTGGGTGTCAGGTGCTGGCAGGACAACAAAGACTGTTCTGGCATTTGGTCGGAGTTTGTTGATAAACCACATCTTGTATTTGCTCGGCCTTCTTATCTCTCAGCAAAACATATCCACTGCCACGCATGGATCACTTTCACATTAAACGCTACATTTTTATTCAGTCATCACAAGATTTTACGATGGTAAATTCAATTCAGAATTGCTCCTGTGATGCACTTTAATGAATCCCATACTTCGTGTTAGAACCATTGGTCATGAAAGCCAGTATACGGATATAAATCACCTCAGAGGATCACTTTGTCTGCAGCGTTGTTTTTCTAATGATGTCACTCCAGATGTGGGCCTCTATATTTTGGGAACGATGGGGTGAGAATGGGTGTGGATCTTCCTCGTGAGCAGAAAACACTGATTAGTTCTTCTTTTCCTTTGAGCTGATAAAAGGCTTATTACAGAAGTTAGACATAGTTTCACAGCAAAACATTGATAAAGCATTTGAAAATAAAGCCTTGGATAAACTCAGTTTCATCGATACTTACAATCCTGTTGGACCATTTTTTAAAGCACCAAGTTCAAATCTCAGTTTGAGAGGACAAAATTGTTGGTTTGTTTGTAGCGAATACGTCCTCAAACGACATTAGAAAATCTATTTGGAGTCAAGACTTTCAAAGAAAGCAGAACTGGAACAGATGGAAATCAATGGGTGTGTTATCAGTGCCCGAAGTTAACTTATGATTTTAGTTGGTGCAAGGAAATTGACCTAACATTCAATTTTAACACAGCACATTTTCGACCAAGTGCGTGACCTATTTTTTTCTCATTTGTATTTTTGAATCAAAATGTGTTCGTCATCAACCGTGCCGGTGTGAGAGACTCTCTCATCATCGTTTGGGCTTTTTTTTTTCACTGCTCTGGAGCTCATCCGTCATGGTGGCTCCAGCTGTCACGCGAAGGATTTATAATGCAGAACGTTGTATAACGGTTGATAATAGAGGGTGATTACACTAGACAGAGAGAAAAACAGAGAGAGGGAGTGTGTGTGTCTGTGTAAATGTACACTCCCCTTAACCATAAACACGCCATCTTCCCCAGGCCGTGATAGCCATGGGAAACCAAATCAGCACCTGTCATTCAGGACAGGAAGAACATTACCCAGCCTATACATACTGAGAAGGCAAGCAGGAGAGTGAGTGTGAGATGTATACATGATGCCTTTCTATAATTAGTAACAGCAGGGACTAATTCCCTTCTCATTACTCTTCTGTGGCAGCTGATTTGCAAACATTAACAGATCTGCATTACTGAGGAGGGTTTTGTTCTTTGTTTCTGGAGGCCTTTATTTGCTTCAGCAATTTATTCTTATAATGACCCTTTTTTGCTATTAAAGACAAACAATTAACTTTGACCACAGCTTCAATGACATCACTTTTATTGAACAGAGAGGAATGCATTTTGTGCTCATGAACCTCAAGACCTGGGTGGCAAATTTTGATGTTGCTTGTGCCCCCATTAAGACTCTTGCACGTGTTCAGCCGGAAGCTTCATCTATCTGATGTCGTCTTCACGGTGTAAGCAGATCTGGGGGACAGGAAACTGAAGAAGGTATATTTAGGGTTGATTATCGCCTCCTCTTTTCTCACTGACCTGTTTTGACTGCAAGAAAAGAACCATCCCCTAGACAGCTTTACATTTGAGTAGCGCATGTCTCTTCATAATCGACCTGTATAGGTGATAAGAAGTGGTTTGAGTTAATCAGAGAAGCTGAAGATAAAAGGTGGCGATGTGCTCTGTAGCTGTGACCGTGATAACAAGATTTTAAAGTATATCATGAAAAGCGTGATTTCATGGTTTAGTCATTGCATGTAACAGCTCCAAACTAATTAACTGGGGCCTGATTATTATCTATCTCAAGTTTTTATCTGAGGCCATAATTATAGATATGTTGCCAGGCTGATAAACTACTTTGCAAACCATCTCTGAGCCAACAGTGTCACATTGCAGATAACTGGCAAAGCCATCTCCTGTAAACGTATTAGTGATAATAAGCGGCTCTAAACATACAGTGCATGCTGCGCTGCGCTGAAGTAGCACTTTGCTTTGGTCAAGTTCCAGGGAAAGTAAGGATTCTGTGTGTATGTGCATGTAAGAAATGGTGATAGTATGTGTGACGTTCCACTGTGGTCAAAGGTGGAGCCTTTGCCAGCAGGAGGGCCTAATGTGACCAAGCGTAATGTGGGAGGGACCTCAGTCAGGGGGTCCCTGGTGAGGGGAGAAGAGGGAGGTGAGGGAACAGGTGATGAAGGAAAGGTGTGAGAAGGAGGAGGCGTGTGTGTTTGAACACATCCTGTAAAGTGACCTATGGGTCTGGCAGGGCCAGGTTGACAGGAATTTGCCGTTGTGTGTGGATAGGATCCTCCCTTGAGCAGCGCCCCTGCCTGCCCACCGTCACCCCACACTAGCAGGCTATTTATACTGCACTGTGGGAAAATAAGGGTCATCTGGATTCTGCAAGGTTTATACTCCCCATCCAAACCTATATTCAATGCACCACTATGCCTCCCCAGTCATAAACAAGGAAATGACAAATTTGACTACTGGGATTATGAAAAACAGAATTCATTTAGCGGCTTAGATTTGTTGGCTTGGTTTGTGCAGAGGAGAAAGTCGCTAACACAAGACAAGACTTCCCTTTACTTTACCCTTAATTAATACTACCTAAGGCAATGGAAAGAAAATATTTGGAATGCTCCGATAGGATTTTCAATGTGCAAACATACATATGCATACACAATAGGAATGCACTCATGCATGCAAAGAGTTCAATTGTTTTACTATCTACTACAGGAAGCAACTAAAATAAATAAAAGAAAGGTGTAAATGAACAGCATGGCAGTAAAAGGGTAAGCATCTAGTTTGTTGTTACTTATTTCATTCATGTTATCTAACGTGGAAACATATTTAGAAAAGTTATAATCATCACTCTATTGTGGCACTAAGTTTATACCATATGGTGTTACTCCTACTGTCCTACTATAGGGGACCTGAAGATAAGGTCTCCGATGATGTTTTGATTGGGATTTGTCTGAAAGAGAAATTCAGTCATGCCTCTCATCCAAGGTCGCCCGGGTCTGTCTCCCATATATCAACACACAAAAATACTGTCACACATTTTGAGGCCGTCTTCCATTATGTCTTGTTCCCTGGCTAAGGGTGCCCTGAGGTCAAACTCATCTGATGTGTGACAATGATTTTGTACATTATCTCTCGATAAGACTGAGCTTCTAATGTTGCAAGAGAGCATGCTTTGTCTGTTCAGTCACGTTTTTTTTTCATCGCTTTAGTGTTTAACTCGCACGCTGAAGGCTAGAAAGTGTAAAGCGACTGCGCCCGGCATATCTTGCAGGGGTTAATTGTATCATACATTCACAAGCTGCTAAAAGACAGGCATGGCTGGAATTTACACTTCAGCTCACACTTTCTCACAGACACAGCTCAGCATTGTTTGTGTGCTTTGGTACCAGACATGAAACTATTAATAAACCAACAATGGTAACTATTTGAAGGAATGGAGAGATACGGGAGAAATATTGGGAAACAAAAGAAATGTATGAGAAGTTCTTTCAGTATTCTGTATTAGTCGGTTATCTTTGCAATACTTCGAAGAATGCAAAGTTGTAGAAATTCAGACTAAGGTGTGTTTTGGCCGGCATCTCTCCCAGAGTGACAGACACTTATCTATGTGTGTGTTAATGCCTCTTGCTCATTTTCTCTAAAACTTTTCTGTTCCCGCTCTTTATCTCGTTTTTGTTTAGTTTTACGCACTGAGAGAAACATTGTCGCACCCAGCATCCGATGAGGGTAAATATATAGTGCTGAGAAAAAGACAATTTATTGCATGTTTTTTATTACGGAGTTAAAGGTCTGCTGTTTTTTAATAGGCTCATGCAGGATTATGACGGCAAGGTGCGACGGATGGTCAGTGGTCTGTGTTGAGGTGATAAAGAATACACAGAGTGCAGAACAGGTCCAGGCCTTTGGAACAGCAGTACTCTACACTCCGCCCTGGCCCCCCCTGTGAGAAGCTCCCAGTTCCCAGGACCCGGTGTGTATGTTTGGGGGCAATAACTCACCAGGTCCCTTTACTTCCTCTTTCGGCCCTCGGCGTTTTATGGCCCTATCCTCTGCTTTACAGCTGCTGTCCTCAGAGCCTCTCTTTGCTCTGGTTGGATCAGCTGGGAGTTTGAGGGAAGAGGATGAGATGGGATGTGGCTGGGAGGAGGTGGGAAGCTGGTCTGGTATGGGATGAAATAAATTGTTATCATGGCCATGACAGAGAACTTAGAGGACACAGCTTCCCCTCTTGTGTTCCGCTTATTACACTGGATACATTTCACATATAAAGTGGCAAAATAAGTAACTTCACCATATTTTAATTTGAAAGGGGAAAAACTGGAGATGCGGTTATGCGAACTAGTATTCTTGTCCTATTCATGCAAATCCGTAATCTTTGATTTGTACATGTCTTTTGTCAATTTGCAGCAACCGTTCTTGCTCTTGGAACTGTTGTTTCAACTTGTGCCAGGGTGCTTTCCATTTATCATTTCTGTGGCATCCTGTAAGAGAACTAGGTCTACTCTTGGTCTTTGTAAGTAGAGGAAGATGTGTGCAGCAGGATGCATCTCTGTCACCTCACTCTCCCATTAATGAAATCATATCTGATGTGGTGCAGGGAAGGAATCAATGAATTTGCCACTGAGCGTGTTTGGTTGAGAAAAGCTTAAAAGCTCATGTGATGTCAGGCGGACGGAAAGATCTCTCGAACTTCCCTGTGTCTGAATTCGCCTGCTCGGCTATTCCAGTGACGTTGAGAATAAGTTGCTAAAGGTCGTGGTCAAGGTCATGTTTTTTAATGTCCTGTTTCTTTAAGATTGCACAAGACCCGAGAGACTGTGGGTGTTGTGGTCGTGTCTGTGTCTTTGACAGGAAATGTAATAAAGATAGGGTAATGTGAGTTGGCAAAATACACTCAACAGGTTTGTTCTTGAAAACTGATAATTATTTAGAAGGCACCTTTTTTTTTCACCCCATCTTGCTTCGTGTGTGTATGCGTGTGCTTAAATCAGGCTATGTGTGTTTAGTACATGCGCTGTATTCCTGACCCCTGATCACACCAAGTATTTTAATCCAATCAGCTTCGTTTTCACATGACTGTCACACACTCGCTGCTGCTATGGTAACCAGCAGAGGAAGGAGAGAACATACTGGAGTAAGAGAAGGATACGTTGTCTGTCCTTTAATCACCGTGACATTTACACACACTGGAGGATTTCAGACTTTACCTTTGTGGTGTCTCGTCCGAATCAATAATGACTTCACAAAATGTCTTTGTCAAGGTGCTTTAATGTCCGTTTAAAGGAATGTGTGTGTGTGTGGAAAAGGAAGAAAAGTTATAAAGTTCACGACCAAATTCATCATTTCTGCAATGATTTCTTTATCAGGTTTTTACATACGTATGTTTTACGTGGATCCAAAACGCAGCGGCATGTTGGCTTAGTGAAACGTACTGTTCTGCAGGCTATATTTGACAAAACTAAAATGTTTAATTAAAAGTAAATCACCCTAAGCATCACATAAAATAGCATTAATTAAAGAAAGTATGCATAGAATGAGAAGTTGCATTCTGAATACAAGTAGATGGTGACAGATTTGTACGTTTCGGGGAAGAAATACTCTTTTTCCAGCTGCCGTTTTGTACTGACAGAGGACAGACAGGACAGTTAAAGGTCACAAACACCTGCAAAGAAGAATACAGAAACACAGTGACAAGTTGCAATCAGCAAGGTTCATGAAAAAACAAGAAGAAACAAGCATGTCTCAGGTGATCAAAACTGTTTCAGAAAAACACTTCTTTCCTGGGGTGAAAAGGTTACCCTGCACCCTGTGGTTGTTTTCTTGGCACGCTACCATCTACTGCTTCTCTTTTTTTTTTTTCTCTTGACATTTCCTGTTCTATCTGAAGTGGAAGAATAAAGCTGACAGTGTCGGTTGTTACATTTACCCTCAAGTGCTGGTTGTCTGTATATTTACTGTCTCTCTTACCCCAAAAGCTGCGGCCTATATTTTTCCATTTCTTAAAGCTAACCTATGATTTGGAGCTCAGCTAACAAAAGGGCCCCCGTCAACGGCAGTAGTTTCAAATCAGGAGGATACTTGATCCCCAGTTTTCAACTGCATCAGGGAAACAGCAGGCAAAGTACTCTACCTGCTGGTCAAGAGTGGTAACATCAGACTGGTTGAACCGGTGTATAAGTACAGTACATACACTATATGGACAAAGGTAGTGGGACACCTACAGGAGCTTTTATCACATCCTATTCCAAATTAATAGGCAATGATATGAAGTTGGTCCCCCGTTTGCAGCTATAACAGCTTCCACTCATCTGGGAAGGCTTTCTACAAGATGTTGGAGCATATCTGCAACCCCATTATCCCTCCTCCACCAAACTTTACAGTGTGCATAAAGCAGTCAGGCAGGTAACGTTCTCCTGGCATCAGCCAAACCCAGACTCGTCCATCAGCCTGCCAACTAAGTGTGATTCGTCACTCCAGAACATGTTTCCACTGCTCCAGAGTCCAGTGGCGCCGTGCTTTACACCCATCCGACGCTTGGAATTGTGCATGGTGACATAAGGCTTGCATGTAGTTGCTTGGCCTTGGAAATCAATGCCATGAAGCTCTCAACACACAGTTTTGGTGCTGATATTAATGCCAGAGCTGGTTTGGAACTCTGCAGTTATTGAGTCAGCAGAGCTTTTGCAACTTTTACGCACTCTGCGCCTCAGGACTCGGCGGCCCTGCTCTGTAACTTTACGTGGTCGGCCACTTAGTGGCTGAGTTGCTGTGGTTCCTGAACGTTTCCACTTTGCAATAATACCACTTAAAGTTGATCGTGGAATATCTAGGGGAGAAGGAAGTTCACGAACTGACTTGTGGCAACGGTGGCATCCTATTACAGTACCACACTGGAATTTAGTGAGCTCTTTAGAATGACCCCTTCTTTCACAAATGTTGAGAGGGACTATATTTCTTACGGGTTTTCCTCCATAGAGTAGGCATGTGGATGTGTACGACTCAGACAGCAGCAGGAAAAACATCTGGCCTGTTATTAATTGTGGACCTTGTTAATAGCAGACTTATTATTATATCAACTGTTGTATGTGTACTCGCCATAGAGGACTTGAACAACAAAATTTTAAATACAATGAAGCTCGATTCGCATTCCCGGGGGATGAATTAGAATAACATTTCACTTTAATGTCCTCTAAGAGAAAGGAAGAATGCATTGTGCAAATGATTTTATTGATAGACTGCAGACAAAATGGAAAGAGAGAAGATATCCTTTGCAGCCGTTTACTGACAGCGGCTGCCTAACACCCGTGTCTCTCGTGCTCAGCCTGAATTGACTTTTACACTTTTCTACAGTTTTGTGTAAACTTTTTTTTTTTACAAAATAAAAAGGACCAAACCAGACAGGAAATACTTTTTATATGCCTGTCAACAGGAAGGTGCTGGTCCACACAGTCAAGGTGCAAGAGAACATAAAGGGAGCGTGGATACACTCTGTTGAGGTCAGGTCATTGGGTCATTGATGTCTGATTATGGCAGAGAGAATCTGCCAAATCAGATACGAGTGAAAAGCTTATGTAATCTTAAAAAAAAAAAAAGAAGTCTACTTAAATCACTTCGTTGATGCTCAGGAAATTCAACAGGCTGAGGATTGATGTTATGTTTTCCAAATAATTGCAATCATACAACGCATGTTGTCCAGGCTCATCAAGCCATTACTACTAATATTACAAAGTCAAAGTCAGCACCCACATGAAGTGCTCTGGATAAATTAACTTTTTTTTTGCTCTTTTCTGTATTGGTATACAGGATATTAGATGAAGGCAAGCAGTCATGTTACAGTAAAGGTTTGGAAACCTACAGAACAGTATATTTTTTTCCTCATCATGTTTCTTCCACTCTTGCGCACAAATCACCTTCAAAAACTAACAAAATCACAAATTCACACATTCAATGAATTTCCTCTTAACCTAATTCCAGGGCAACTCAGGCGCATTCCTGTGATTGCTATTAATGAAACTATGTATTATGGCATAAATTAAATTCAGATCACGCAACGAAATGGGCGGTGGTATGTCCTGGAAAGTCTTATTAAGGGCAGGGATCCTGATTTTAGTAAAAGGTGACAGCTTTTCTTTGTGTCTGCAGACTCTTTGCAGCTCCTTCTCCATGTTAATGCTTCTTTCCTCTTCTTCTCCTTCCCTCTCAGAGCCACCAGAAGCGTACATAGACAATGAGCATGATGAAAAAGACACCACCGGCTGCCAGCTTGGCATAGGTGGAGCGGGTATTCAGATACTTGGCATCGCTCCTGTACTTCTTTGACAAGCTGGACAAGTTGCTGGCCTTAGAGTCTAGAGCTGCAGGGAGGAGAGTTCAAACGAAAGTGGAAAGAGGAAATAGGAGAGAGAAAATAGAGGGTGAGACACAGAAATCACAGTGTGAAAGGAGAATCCAGATGTTTTGCACTCAGTGTAAATAGCTACACTTCATCAGTTTGAACTCAAGTGACCCCCACAGGCCTGAGATATTATGGACTTACCCGAAAGTGCCTCTCCTCTCTGCAGCACCTCTTCTATGTTCGCCACCATAATCCTCTGTACATCCTGGAGCTCTGTGTTGATGCTGCCCAGATTTCTCCTGGCTCGGCTGTCAATGTATGATTTCTTGGTTTTTTGGATGTAGGTGTCTGATCAAGGAGGAACAAACAATAAAAATCAAGGCAAGACCTCAGAAAAAGAAATGTGGCCCTCTACAAGTCTAGTTCCTCTTTAGGAGTGATTTCCAGGTGACGAATAATCTTGTATGGAAATAAAACAATTACCTCATTGACTTAACCAAAGAAATAAATGGTAAATATGTGCGGTTGTGAAAAATTTGTTTAAATGTCTTTAGCCTATGTGTGTTTAAATATATAACCTCAACTGTACATACTTAGAAACAGAGATACTCCATACCAAAGATGTATTCCAACAGCATCTTTTACTTCAGTTTCACAAATAAACCCTTTTTAAAGTCTGGTTATCCGTTCAGAATAAGACATCAGCAGCAGTGCAGTGGACCCAGAGCACCATGAGAGAGGAAATGTGGTGCAAGACATACAGAGACTGTGTTGTGGAGACAAAGACAGGCCTCTCATATTCTCTCTCTCTGTGGAGCTCCTTACTCTGCAGCGGATGAAAAATGGAACGCTACATGAGCCCTGTTGAATTCAACTATGTAGAAATGCGAAAGCTTGTGATCGTAGGTGTGAGTGTTTGAACGTGGATTGTCTGGTAAACTGAGAGTTTCCTCTTCTGGTTCTTTCTTATAACGGGGATGGACACCTCAACTCTCTGGTGATATGTTGCCCCCTGTTGGCTTGAAGTGTAAATAATGGTTTGGAGTGTAAACAAGTGTTAACCACAATGCAAATTGGGATGTGATTAGATTGGTTCGATGTCCTAAAGAGGCAGGAGCAGTGAAACCCATGTGACACAGATACAGGAAATGACTGTCCAGCGGGGGGTCTTGTTTCTGAACCGTCTGGTAGAACAAAAGGTTGCCTTCTCCGCACCTTTCACCCACCCTCTTTTTGCACCTGGCTGTCCTTTTTTTTCTTACCAAATTCAATGAAGGAGTAAGGCCGGGATACAGTGGGGACCCTCTTCCCATGCTGCTCATGAAACTCTGCCTGCAGGTCTTCTAGGTAAGCGAAGGCCAGCTTCTTAGGAAAGCTGGCTTCACACAGCACAAGGTAGCAAACTCCTTTCTCTATAAAATAGCTGCAAAGAGAACCAAGTGAGGGATGAGATTCAAAATACAAATGAATCATTTATGACAGAAGCACACAATCAACATGTGTTGCAGGGGATTTTATTTGAAGTGTTGCAGCATAGATGTCTGCATTAAACTTCATACTCACTGAAATGACATGGAACCCGCCTCTAACGTGCAGCGTGTGGGGCTCTGGTCGTTGAGTTTCCTGAAGAGCTGCTTAGCTTGACTCTGATACTGCTGCAGGTCTCGACCCAACTACACAGCCAACAGACCACCACTGGTTACCAGACAGTGACATCTCACATACACAGTCTAGCCTTCGATCAGGGCAAGAAATGGCCTTTTGTATGCACCGCTCTCTGGTATTACATGTAAAAATGGACAGTCCAGCAAAAGAAGAGACAAAAAATAAACTTAAAAGTGTGGTGACCTGCTTAGAGGGAGAGCAATTGCCCTCCACACCTGGTGTTCATTTCTTGCCCTGGTGAGTGTGCACACAATAAATGCTTGACATGACAGACAGCCGTGTGATGCTACATCAGAGACTTCTGTCTCGACGGTTCTGAATTTTTTTTTAACGTCACATTCCTTCAGGTCAGCATTTGGCTGCTGAACCGTATTTATTAATTGAGTGTTGTTGATTCATAAGTGTCCTTTAACACTGTAGCATCACACTTATGATGATGATGATACAAAGAGCGAAGGCACAACAAACCTTTTCACTTCCCTTTTGGAAAGCAATAAAGAAAGTGAGGAAAGAATTATTAGACTCATGCTCATATAATACAACTTATTGTGTTACAATGCCATCCATGTTAACATTATACATATGCTACATGTCTGTTTTTACGTCCCCGGCTTTCATTAAGATGCTCCTCTTGGACGGTGAAAGAGAGCTGTGGCACAATTATATTGTTATTCAAGTTGTGTTACCAAAATAAATTTCACGATCAATACCTTAATTTGTGCATAAAACTCATGTAAATTAACTAACTCACTGCTCTCATTACTGTACCAATGACTCAGCATGTTTGGTCTTTCTGCACTTAAAACAAATCATTCATCTATTGGTTGATAAGAACGCCAGATTGCATGAGAAGCTATTGTTGTGATTTGCTGACTCTTCTAATTATTCTTCATGTGTCCGAGCCTTGATGCTCAATGTCGGGGAGTTTAAGAGCTACAACACTGGTCTGGTTCTTCAAGATTATAAAAAATGTCCAAGCGTTTAAGACAGATAAAAGAAATGTCTTGTAGTGCGGATTTCTGAAGGCCTTAATTGGACAGGCATAGTGGGAGGATGCCACAGAATACTGAAAACGACCTAGTTAAGTTATGTAATGCTCACAAGATTGCAACCATCTCAATACGATCACGGATGAAACACAGTGATCCTGCTCGTTCAGCACTCAGAAATTAGTCAAATTATTATTGTAAATAAAAGGCTTCCTGTGAACAGGTACAAAGGGCCTATTGCAGGACACCTTTATTAATCATCAAGTCCACAAGACGAGTTGTGTTTCCTGCTAAAGCCTCCATATCTGATCTGACCTCCATATCGGAGGTCGATAACGATCTGTCACTACAGCATTTCAATAATTTAGACCAACGCCACAGGAGCCTGCACTGTGAATAGCAAACATACAGCCTGTCAGGCAGTAAATGTTGGGTTTGTAACCTGCTCGTCCTCCTGCATCGACGCAGCCAGCGGCAGTCCGTCAGCCAGCCGGGCGATCATCGTCAGCAGCACCATCTCTCCGCGCTGGTTCTCCGCTGCCGGTCAAATGTAACGGTAAAGGGGACTGCTGTGGTACCAGAGTTTAACAGGCTGTAAACGGACAACACCTCAGGACTGACGCGCTGAGCTGGCCGGAAAAGCGAGTGCTTTGTGTGTCAGCCTAACCCCTCCGCAGGCTTGCCACGCGGAACCAAGTGGTCGCAACGAAAGTTCCATTTCATTCTCAAATCGCGTCTCTGTGTGACATTATTTTGTAATTGTTTCATATGAATTATTGTAGTAATTCAAGACATTAAATTGTACTGAGTTAATATTTCACAAAAAATCTCCAGTCTTTCACCAACAAAAGACAACCTGGAGGAAAGACTAGAGGTCCATGAGAGAGATTAATGTTTGGGTTTTTTGGGTTGCCCAATCTATTATTTGTTCATGTCACGTCATAGGTGTGTGTGACACCTTCCTCTACATGACTGTTCACATGTATGTAACGTCACAGCATCTTTGAGGTGAATAAAAAAACATCTAAAAAGGAAACAAGGGTTTTCACATCAGTATGAACATCAGAACTAGGTTTTGGTTCAATAGAAAGATCATCTATTTATCCTGGGTGTACATTTTACTGACAGTCTGGTGTAACACACCCACAGATGTTTCATAGTAGGTAGTTGTTAATGTTGTTGCTAGTCATCAAAAGATCTCTGAAGTTTGACACTATTTAAACTAAACTAGCCTTGTGATTTTGAAACATTTGAGACACATGAGACACGAGGAACAAAGACAGAATAAAGTTTCTTTATGATACATTTCCCTTTTTATGCTTTTCAAAAACAATGCATCTCATAATATTTTAAGCAATGCAACCATACATGGACTTGAAAGGAAGTGGACTGATCCTGTATTATATTTCACATATCTTAGCAATGTGCAATTTTGTTTTCTACATTTCCATTGCGCAGGTATCTGCTCTACAGAGAGCCATTTTAGTGCAAGTATTTTCCGTACGAGTTGAGTTCTCAGTCAACAGTTTCAAGCCTTCTTTGTGAGTAAAAATTAGTCTTTAACTTCTAACTCATAACAAGCGCTGAATCTAATTTGTGTTCAATGCCCCTTTCTAACTACTCAAATGTTCAAGTATTTGTCCCTGGCTGTCATGTCAATGCATCATCATTCTCCCTTATCCTCCTGATCCCTCTGGTTTTCAATATAGAAAAAACCTTTAAAAAAAAACACTGAACATTTTTTTAACTGAAGGCAAGTTTGGATGAAGACATTCTACAAATTTCAACCAGAAAATATCTAAGTAAGTATTAAAGCTGTTTACTCTATAGTGATTGCTTGAAAGTTTGACTTACTAAATAAGGCTTAGAGCACACTCACTCCAAAACAGAGATTCAGCCATAGTCTTACACAGTAAAAGATCATATAAAGATAATACTTTTGATTTGGGACAGCATCCAGTTCTCTAAATGTAACAAATAAAACAGCCCTTAGTTAGCTATTGTGCAAATATCATGAAATGATAGAAACATAAAGATCAATATAATTGTTAAAATATTTGAATATTCCTCAGCACCTCAACATTAACACTAGAAAAATAGAGGTTACCAATAAAATATTCAGGTATATTCAATCACCCTGTGATGGTGCATTGATGGCGTATGCTGCCACAGTGGGATATAAGGATTACGTTTTGGTTATAAAAATACAGTATAGTGTGTAACTTAGTTAGTTTGTTACAAAGTGTTAATATCTGGTGATTGTTTATTGTGCATCTGCAGCATTAGTAAACAGGTAAAAGGTGAGTAATAAATGTATGGAAAATGAGAGAATCTTAGGGTTCAACAACATGGTATGAACACTGTGTTCATACCATGTTGGGTGGAAAAAGGCTGTGATATTTCTGTGTGATGCACAGAGCGTTGGCAGGAGGACATGGCATCAAGGGGAGTCGAGGGGGTCCCAGACTCAAGCCTGACAACTCGCTCATCAGCTGCTTGTTCACTCCCACGTCAAATCCTATGAATGACAAAATAATTTGTAAAAAGGTAGAAGACATACAAATATGACATCTAATTTGGTAGAACACATTGATCATCACTCACCCTGTTTTATGGCATAGCTGATAAGCTCTTGGACCTTGAACTGCTCAAAGAAATCAAAAAAATCAAGATGTCAGCAACCGAAAAGGTCAAGAGAAGCAGGAACAGCGGGGAGATGCACAGTACCTGAATGGTCCTGGCTTGGACAAGGTCACCTTTCTCAAACTCTGATAGGAGCTTGTTGACGTGGCAACCTACATAGTTATATGTGCTGTGGGCAGAGAAATAAAAGACCAATAAAAGATGTAAATTACTATTTGGCAGAGTGAAAGGAGTAAAGCAGACATGCGCCAGATTACATACTGACCTGCCAACTGCTCCGTGGGCTCCCAATGGCAGCGCTGCCAACAGTTGCTATGGCAAAATAAAATAAATGTGCTTAATGATGGATCTATGCCAGATAAGTCACGGTGTAGTACAAGCAGCAATTGAACAAAACAGATGGATTAAAAAAAGATGGACTGGAAGCTGACCTCGTCCACGCCATAGAGGAATGACCAGTTGGGCTGACTATGGCTGACACACATGCCAAAGTCCATCAGGTCACTCCCACTGAACTTCACGCCTCTGAAGGAGGGAATGAGCTTCTCAATACCTTCCAACACGTCTCTTGCCGGCACTGAAAGACATTCAGTGTGCCATAAGTAAACACATCTGACATCCAGCGTCTTTTTGCCCTGGTTAGGGATGCAGGGTTCAATAATCAATCATCAATCATCAAAGGCACCAACCATTAACACCGGTGACAGCTGGAAGATGATAGTAATAGAAGGGCAGAGTTGGGGCAACTGAAGCCACTTCCTGCAGGTAGGCCCTCAATGCATCTGAGACAGGAAGATATTTGTAGATGGGCTGGGCTGCAGAACTGTGCCTGATCTTCTAAGACATATAAAAACATGCTTTTCCCATTAAAACCATCACAGACCTGCAGTTTTGGGTTTGAAGAAGGAGGGGGCAATGACCGCAATCGCATCAGCCCCAATCTCTCCTGCATGAGAAGCCTGGAAGGAAAATGTAGATGAGATAAAAAAAACTATGCCAACCAATTGTAGTAACTAATTCCATTGTAGCTCAGCTTGCTATTAAGAAAATGCACTCTAATAACAACTACTGGTGCCATACTCAACTTGTTTTATTGTTTATTGGCGTTTTTATTCTAATTCAAGCTCACATCTGGTTTAATATGAATGTAGGATGCTGGATATTTCCTGGAGTCTGCCATCAAATCAAAGATATATGTCTTCTTCAGGGTCCAGTGGGTTAAACTGGTGCATTACAATCACAAAATTGGGGATTATATGACAGCATGCCACATTGCCATTTTCAGATTATCATAATTTTATGTCAATCATAATCTCAAACATCAAGTATCACTTTCATTCCAGTAAATTCTCTGATTTCTCCCTGTGTGACAAGGAAACTAAACTTTCACTTAAGTACAGACGTTCAAGTCTTCGTCCACCTTCGCTGGCAAAGACTCAACAGACTGAAATGCAATGTGGCTGTTATGTCTGCTGTGCTGTCCTCGAACACGCTCTTTGTCTAAGAGGAATTATTTGACCTTCTCTGGGGTACATTGACTGAAATAAGCAGTCACGGAAGGTTGATTGACACTAAAACAATCTTAACAACAATTTGACACATTTTATCAAACACAAAAGAACTTAAAGGAATTCAACTTTCATCAGAATATGTAAGTATATAAAATGCAGAACTTAAAACACTTGTAGATAAAACGTGATTAAATATTATGATGAAACTAATATTAACACATACTCACTTGTAATTATGTAACACTTCTAAAGAAATATTGTGAAATCTGGAGAAGATCCAGATTCAGATCCCTCCGGCCTTCCTGTGAGTCAAGTGCTCTCATTAAAGTTTACATCAGTTTAGACATGAAAGACAAAGACTCACCAGTTCTTGAGACTCTTTGAGACTCATGCAGCCAACATGCACAATCACCTGTTCCATCCTGTAGAGAGATGCACACACATGCAAACAGAATTAGCTTCACAGGATTATCTTGTTTCATTCTCACAGACTGTATAGAAAGATTGATGACATGAGAGCCTGTTATTCTTTGCGCATTCCTCTCTTTAGAATATCATTATTTTATTTATGACGCCATTAGGCTTACTATAATATTATTACTGAAATTTCATTAGAAATTTGATAGGCTACTAATTGCTGGGGAAAGTAATATAATTACTGTAATGTGTTACTACTACCGGTAATTTGTTACAGCACAAAACTGATAATGGGGCACCAAAAGATCTCAATCGCCCCCTGGTGGCTGGGACCAGTGTATGTCAAAGTGAAGTACCAGTTGTCGTAAAAACATTTACAGACTTCTGTTTGTGAATTGAATGTTAGCAGGTAGAGAGGGGATGTAATGCTAACTTTCCATAACTGGGATTGTCTGTTTCAAGCTGTAAAAAATAGCACTCTTGTTCCTTCATCAGTGCGAAGATGGCAGTGCCCATATCCAGGATGTTTTGGCTTCATTGTTGTACAGTGGGAGGAAGTGGAGACGTGTTGTCGATCTGTATATACAGTCCATGAACTCAAAGTATGGACACATTCCCTGACAAAGACTTGGACTTATGGACTTACTTCCCCTTGGCTTTCTTGCACCAATCCTCTGCCAGTGTCTTCCTCTCTGCAACACTGAGAGACATGCCCTCTCCGGTGGTGCCATTCACTGTAAGCAAGTCAAGTTATATTTTCAGAGCAGCATTTATATATCAAAAAAGCTCATCTTAGAAGGGGGAAAGAGAACACGTCAAAAACTAAAACTGCAACCTAAAACTATCCTGAGTGGTTATAAGTATTCCAGTACATTTCCAACCCTGACGAGCTGACACTGCAACTTTTCCTTTTAATCAGAAAAGAGGGTAATCATGAATAACCGATGAGCAAACGATTGCTTACACAGTGAAACATGCAAGGTTCATTCAGGTGAAAACAAAGACAACGATGTGTATCAAAAGAAAGAATACATTTAAACTTACCAAATATTTTATTTACACCTTGCTTCTCTTTCAAGTAGTCAATATAAGGTCCAATCTCTGATAGGTTAATTTCACTGTTTTGGGAAAATGTGAAAAATATAGGCCAAGACATTTGGTGAAGGATTACTAGACATGTGATGGTATGCAAAAGGTGCAGGAAGTAAATGCTACTTACCCTTGAGTGGTGAAGGGAGTAAATGTGGCAGCAACAA
>CAAKHC010000964.1:1979-12384 GCA_901007825.1 Macroramphosus scolopax
GGGGAGAGAGAGAGAGAGAGAGAGAGAGAGAGAGAGAGAGAGAGAGAGAGAGAGAGAGAGAGAGAGCTCTGTTAACAAAAAGGAAAAGAAGAAATGAAATTCACACCACGTATTTCCAGATAGTTTCCTATCCGAGATAAAGAAGAAGTGATGGTGAGATAAGGCAGCAGTGGAGGTGAACGGGACGCGGCTGCTGCTCTCAGTCCTGAAGTGAAGGGCGCTGTTCCTTCAGCACCACGCGCACGCACGCACGCACGCGCACACACCAGTAACGGACCCACTCAGGGAGACAGAGAGGGGACGTGGGTCTGCTTTGTTGTGCTCTGGAGTTTCAGTGTGAAGGCTGTCAAGACAATTTCTCTGGTGTGGTGGACTTTTACATCACAGAGGTTGGTCGCCGCGAGCGGGAGAAAAGTATGAGACCATAGGTTAAAGAGAAAAATAGGAAAGCAGTTAGGAGAGAGAGAGAGAGAGAGAGAGAGAGAGAGAGAGAGAGAGAGAGAGAGAGAGAGAGAGAGAGAGAGAGAGAGAGAGAGAGAGAGAGAGAGAGAGAGAGAGAGAGTATGGAAGTGATAGTGTGTTTGGTGTTACATGGAGTTGAAAAGTGCCGCTTTGTTGCCCCCTTTTGGCAGTGGAGGGAGATTATCTGGGGGAGGGAAGATAGGGAGGGAGAGAGGAAGAGGAGGAGGGAAGATAGGGAGGGAGAGAGGGAGGGAAGGTAGGGAGGAAGGGAAGGAGGGAGGGAGAGAGGAAGGGAAGATAGGGAGGGAGAGAGGAAGGGAAGGAGGGAAGATAGGGAGGGAGAGAGGAAGGGAAGGAGGGAAGATAGGGAGGGAGAGAGGAAGGGAAGATAGGGAGGGAGAGAGGAAGGGAAGGAGGGAAGATAGGGAGGGAGAGAGGAAGGGAAGGATAGGGAGGGAGAGAGGAAGGGAAGGAGGGAAGATAGGGAGGGAGGGAGGAAGGGAAGGAGGGAAGAAGGGAGGGAGAGTAGGGAGGGAGGGAGGAAGGGAAGGAGGGAAGATAGGGAGGGAGAGAGGAAGGGAAGGAGGGAAGATAGGGAGGAAGAGAGGAAGGGAAGGAGGGAGAGAGGAAGGGAAGGAGGGAGGAAGGGAAGGAGGGAAGATAGGGAGGGAGAGAGGAAGAGGAGATTTAAGGATGGAGAGAGGAAGGGAAGGAGGGAAGCTCCACTCAGTAAATTAGACATACAAAACATCAATTAAAATCATTGCCAATGCCGATCTATGTGATGTATTATGGGATTGTATTCCATGAGACTGGATTCCAGTTGTCTGACCATTTCAGCCTTCACATGTTTTATTTTCTGTTGTATTGGTTTTAATTGCTATAATCCAATTTAAAAAATTTCCTCAATGCAATTTAATATTATTCATTGAAATTGAAAATCCCAAGTATTAATATCGGCCTCCTTTCCTGCATCAGTGTGTCCCATTCCAACCCTGAAATAGTACGACGCCTGAGTGCCTGTAACATTATTATTCATACATGTCTTTATATGCCCATTACTGCAATTGTGCTCATTGGAAGTTAATAATACGTCTGATCGGCAGTTTGCTTCCTGTTTGCAGGTTCGTCTAAAACTAATCAAAAGACGAGATGAACATTGAAAACAATATTGTCACAGGTGACGAATTCAGATTACAAGTACATTTGTATGGAAATGATGACAAACAAGGTGTTAATTGAGTTGGAGAAATGTCGTTCTTTACAGAATAGACGACTTCAAGAAGAGTTCATTGAATCCTAACAGCAGGCCAGATCTCCAGAAACATACGGTTTTATTCTTATTCTCTATTCCCCTCCATCATTGATGTCTGTGCACAGCTGTAAAATGGGATATACCTCATCAGGCTTTAAACTGTCAGGCCTTTTAACCGACAACTCACTCATAACAACCCCCCCCCCCCCTCCCTAATACAAGTGCCACTCACAGATGTTCTAAGGTCAACAGCAGCTAGCATGAAGGTGAGGCTGCATGTCTGACACAAAAAAAAAGTGAGATAGTCAGAAATCCTGACCTGTGTGTAACGCTACATGGAGGCCTCATTAAAAATGTGCATGTGAGCAGTCTTGCAAACAGCACAGCTGTAGCTCTAGGAGCAAGGATAATGAGAATTCTTTGGTGCATGGGTTCAGCATACCATAAAATAAGGCACACAGAAGAGAATGGCATGCATTAAATGAATTATGCACATTGGAAACTCAACTGCATATTTCTGAGGGCCAGAATGTGCCAACGTTAGCAGGGTCTGAGGGTGCACGGCGGTGTGCACATGGTGAGCACTGTGAGATGATGCAAATTCAAATGCTTTAATTATTAACCAAACATTAAGACAGCGAGGAGGCTGAGGAGGCGGTTTGTACGGACAGGTGACACACGCGGCGCCTCAAAACGGAAAGCTTTGGAACAGATGGTTAACTCGATGTGTTGGGTCACTGGCAATCCTTCCTGGCCTCTTCCTCACCCTGGTGTCATGCAGCTCCTGGATGGAGGGCAGCACAAAGCCAATGCGACACTCAACAGTGCGGAAAATATGCTGGACCTTGTCCTTGGAACTGGAGGAGACAGACTAGCTCAGCTAAGGATGCCAGTTGTGCAGATCCTGTCAATTAGTGACGGATATATCGAGCAATCATCGTTATGTTAGTACGTTTTTAGGTCTCCTGACAAGAGCTTCATCAGTCATCAAGCTAATTTACAGTAATGTAATATTACAACAATACACCCATGAAGTTATTTTTAGGGTATACAAGGAATATAAGACTCATCCAAATGTGAGTTATCAAGTAAATCTTACATGCAGTTATTCTATTAGAATGAAACAACATAATATTATGATAAATTAGATAAATTAGAGGAATTAAACTTAAAATAAAATTCAGTAAGGAAGACAACAACTCTCATGTTGCTACTTAAAGACATCATCAAAATACATCTTTTGCTTTGCTTTGACTAAATAATAGCAGAACATACGTACCGGTAGTTTAAAGGACCATCTGAAAGATTATTCTGTTAATCTCCAGATTCCTGCAAAAGTTGAAACTCTGCATCAGCTTGTTGCAATAATACATTATGACAGTCTTCATATCTCAACATTGACCTGAGTCCAAAAGGCCAAAAGTTATATTCTGTGATGATATTCTAGAGAGAGCAGAGTCATTTATCTGTACTCTGCTGCAAGCTGTCCAAAGACAGGGAATCAGATGGTGTATTTATTACTACCCATGGATCTTCTTCTGAATATTGCAGGGAAGGAATGCGGGTGGATGAGGCGGAGCAGTGATGGTGAGAATCAGTGACCTCATCCAGCAGCTCACCACAGTGTGACCCGGGGCCGGTATCACCAGGCAGCAGCTGCAGATTCAAGCTGGGATTGTTTCACTCTTCAGCAGCGTATATCACCATGGTAACAGCAGACCTGGACTAATCCAGAGCAGGTTAAGATCCGCATACCAGATCCCAACAAGCACTGACCAATCGATTCCGTCTGAAGGGTCCTGTTGATGTTTGTTGAACTTTGTGATGAAGGCCCCGGTTGGTTTTGACGTGTGCTTCGTATAATTATAAACGGCACAACGGAGAAAGGCGAGTCGTGACTCATCTATTTATCGAGACAAGTTGGTTGTGTTGGCTGCAGCGTAAACAGAACACACAGTTTGTCTCCTGTTGTTCTTCCAACAATGTCTCCTGATTGAGTGCCTGCAGAATTCTGTACTTCTTGTTGTTTGTACTGACAGGAACCCCTGATGTCGCACAATGGATGAGCTCACTAAACACGCTTGGAGAAATAGCTGAAGTGAATCTTTATGGTTTCAGAGCCTCAGATAGCGAAGGCTGCGGCTAAAGCTGTTAGCGGTTAGAGCAACGACATCCAGGTCAGCTGGTGCTTCTAGTGTTTCTGCCTTATAGTGTAATATTTGAGAGGTCTAGAAAGGATCAGGTCGGGTCGGGTCGGGTCGGTTCGGGTCGGGTCGGGTCTGGACATGGCGGGCGGAACGCCTGGCTCGGTCGCGACAGACTGGGGCTTCAGGTTGGGACTCCATTAGCAGTACCAACCCTGAGATGAAAGAGAGTTTATTGAGCACACGTTATGTCTTCACATTGAAATCAAGTCTGAGTTTTAACTTCGCACTATTCGGGCTTCCAACCAGTTCTGGGGTGATTACGGAGTAATTGCTCTATTCATGTATTTGTTTTATTCCCAAACTGTTATTCAGGGACCAGATGTTCCACATGCTCTTGCATCACACCCAGCCAGGCATCGGCAGATCCGAACACCGACCATGAACGGACTTGGAGAACGAGGGGAAGGAACTTTAATTGGCAGTAAAAGCAGAACCCCTGTGTTTGTAATCATTCATGTGTTGGGAGGGGAATTCATTCCTCCAGCGTCCTGAATCAGGCCTGAAGTGTTTGGATCTTTTGGTTTTATTGTCTGTCCTGATTGCAGGCCTGGCCTGTCATTTGGTTCTGCCTGAGGCTGATGTACACAGCAGCAAAGATGATTGAAGCAAAACCCCCAGAATGAACAAAATAGCTTGCAGAGAAAAGCAGCGTTTCCAGCATCAGAGACGAGTTGGGATTCACCAGGCGCAACGGAGAGCCACTTGTTTTTGATTTTAAAACACACACCCCCGTCCCTGCCTTTGTGCTGATTTGTGTATCCCCGGAATCTCTGATAGTCCTGCAGGTCCACTGGGCCACCAGAGCTGAGAGACCAATTGTCCTCGAAATGAAGCGAAGTCATTGTTAGTCCTGGTCAGCAGCCGTTAATTCATTCTGTTGCTCTGGGTGTGAAACTTTTTGTCCTCCAGCAGCGACGGGTTACAGTATGTTTCTCCAATTATAAAGATTGAAGCGGAGGTGGGGGGTGGGGGATCTACATCTCATCAGCAGCTGTTGGTTAAAATATCCAAGGGAGAGCTCACTAGGGTGGATAAAAGCCAGCAGGCAGAGTGTCAACAAGTACGCGAGAAACATCAATTACAGGGAAATAATTTGAACAAAACAGCATAATGCCAATTAGAAGACAGTGTGTGTAGCAGTTAAGGATGGGAACTGATTAGATTAAAGAGCCTTTTGATAAAAAGTGGGACTCAGACAGGTTTAACCCTGTGAGTACCAGTGGGTATCTGGTGTTCCCTCCACGGAGGAGTTAAACATTTGGGGAAGTGCAGCAGGTTGTCAGCAGGGGGGCTGGAACCAGTCACATGGCAACCGGGGGAGATGCTCTCAGCATCTTATGAAGACGGGAGGAGATTTAAATTGTCTCATCCGGAAGCAGAAGGGTGCCGTGTGCATCGTATCAGATGCTGAGGGCCATGACTTCAAATACAACGATCTGGGTGGAGAATAGGCTTCGTCTCCTTGCTCAGAGGAAGATGAGAGGATGCGTACCATCTTCATATGTGACTCTCTCAAGCTTGATTCTCACAGTCTGAACAACATGCAGTACTTTAACACAACATCCATCACACAGATGGTATTTATATGTGCTCAATGAATTATATAACACAATGTACAGGGAAGGACTGATGACATTAAAGTGTTCATTTTTTTAGCTTTAGAGATTTAGATTGAACATGAAGCTGGCGCCAGCAGCTGGTTAGCTTAGCTTAGCCGAATGACTGGAAACAGAGAGAAATTAATAACATAGCTCAGTTAAAGCAAAACAAATCTTCCTACCAGCATCTCTAACAATTTAATTGTTAGAGTTACGTGTTAGAGATGCTTGAGAGAGTCACATATGAAGATGGTACGCATCCTCTCATCTTCCTCTGAGCAAGGAGACGAAGCCTATTCTCCACCCAGATCGTTGTATTTGAAGTCATGGCCCTCAGCATCTGATACCGATGCACACGGCACCCTTCTGCTTCTGGATGAGACAATTTAAATCTCTCGTCTTCATGAGATGCTGAGAGCATCTTCTCCGGTTGCCATGTGATTGGTTCCAGCCCCCCTGCTGACAACCTGCTGCACTCCCCCAAATGTTTAAAGTCAGCTCTTAAAGCACATCCTGATTGTTTCATTCAGGTCCATGGTGGTGTACAGAGACCTGACTGTAGAGGGGGGCATCAAGTTGTATGTTATGATGCATTAAACTTTAGTAAACTATCGCCACGCTATGTGCTGACCTTTGACCTCTTGCATGGCAGGAGTACGGGGGCACTTTCACATGAATAGTACCAGTTATTATAGTAAAGGTTGTAGCACTTAATGAAATCCAACAGTGTTATTTATTAATGAAGCTGCTGTCAGCCAATAATGAATCATAAATTAACCAGAGTGTGTTCTCACTTCGTGTGTCAATAAGTTCACTGGGTAACTGTTGTGTTAACAGCTCCGTCTACTCAGTGTTAACACACTATAATGCAGCTCTGCAGATTCACTGCTTCACTGTCATGTCATCTGTTCATCGGGGATAAATGACAAATATTAATACAACTCACAGCACGATGATTCAAGGGAACAACTGATATGTTTCAATCTCTAATGTGAGAAAATGATACAACTCTACCTGAATTTATGGCTTCAAAGATGAGTTCAGCCTTGATTCAATCCAATATGTATGTAACATCCAGTGATTAGTATGTCCTCCCGTACCTTTGAGTACTGCGCTGCCCCTTCAGGCCATTCAGTGTAAAGGTTTGATAAAGGTTGGTGTGAAGTGCAGCTCCACACGTGTCTCCAGAATTCCCCACAGGTGCACGATAGCTTTGAGGTCGGGTGACGTACTTGACCGCATGAACCTGATTCCTGATTCTGATTCTGAACCCCCTCTCACCTCGTTCTCTCTTAAACACGCCGCAGTGTCTTTGGACGAATGTTTAAAGTCATGTTGGAACAGTGTCTGACAGATGAGTTCAGAGGGCGACATCGTCTCTCTCAGAATAATAACAGTTAATCAGTGAATTCATTAGACGCCGTCTATGAAGTACCTTCCTCTCTCAGTCACTGCAGTACTTCACCGCTCGCTGTACTGCGACACCACACAAGTGGATGCTATGAAATCCAAAAAACATGACATACTCTCATCATAAAGGCTGCATGTTCTCTGTTCTGCATCGGCTGCAGCATCGGTGTCCTGCTGACACAACAAGCACGTCTTCCTCTTCTGTTTGATGAATCAATGTTCTTCTTTCAGACTTACGTCCACATACACAATATATTTCCTCAGTTACAAAACTGTGTAACTTGTTTCACTGTACATGCATTCGTTGTTTTTCACGAGCACTCAAAAGATTCTCTGAAGTTGTTCGTGAACATTTTTACGATATATACAGACGCCTGTTTGATTCCATGCAAGTACTTATGCAACACTTCCATAATTCAAGTATCTCAGCTGAAAGGACTGTAAAGGAAAAGCAATTTGCTTTTAACTTACAGATAAAAATGGAAATTCAGTCCCATTCCAGGAAGGTGACTGAAGTCCGGGATGGCTTCGGGAGGAGAGGTGACGGTCCACGGGAAGAGCAACGCAAACCTCCGGCGGTTCTGGAACATCCACCCAAAACAAGAAGCTACAACTTCTGATTTAAATGTAAATATTTCACCTCGGCACAATGAAGCACGCCAGAGGACGAGGGCTCTTCAACGCAGCGATGGGATGAACCTGAATGTTTAAGGCAACAACACAGACGTCTTAATGTAGTCATGTAGAAGGTGATATTTCCTGCAGCAGCATCGGGGAACAGCAGGAGGAAGGAAATCATTATAGATATCATCAGAGCCAACAGGGAACACGAGTGGAAGGGACGGAGCTGCTGGTCATAAATGTTAAACTGACCCGTGCTCCTGCTCTTCATAGAAACATCACAGACGGTGAGTCACCATGATAATGTGAGCAACGCTGTTCTTCCATAGTAGAATACAACAAGTAAGGCTCATGAAATAATTCTAAAATTGGTTTTGGTGGTGACATCTACTCCACACACAGCAGTGTCCAGTAATGGGAGCTGAACTTGTTTGCGGGCCAATAATTGTTATGTTAAGACTATTTTTATAACCAAAGTGTCAGAATGGAGTTAACAGGGTGTTTTTATTCAAGTGTAATATAAAGTGTAACTCTGTTTGCCACTCCGTGCATATTTAAGACCCTTTCATGTTATTTTAAAAGTAATAAAGCTATCAAGCTTGTCAGATTGTGGCTCCTCAGGGTACCAGGTCACGGACTGGACAGGCCCATGACCCCTTTTCAGCTAGGGCCTAAAAACAAAGGAGCATTCGGGAGTTAAGGTGGACTGACTCTTAAGGTGGTTCAGCTAACCCCACTACAACCTATTGAGCCCAGTGATGATGATCATTGTGTGTAACACCACAAGAGGTGCAGCACCAATCATGAGGATGTCCTATTACATAAAGCAAACATTTATTTCACACATGCATGTGACTAGCTGGTCCAATTATCTGAATCGGGGGCAAATAAATTAAAGTTAAAATTAGAAAAACGGTTAACATGTTTAAAGACACAGAAGGAGGACGGCGGAGAGGCGGAGACAACACGGCATGAGAGGTAAGAAACACATCATATAGAGAAGAAAGAATTAAACAGGTTAGAGGGTAAATTGACATTTGAAGAGGAGCCTAATTGCCCTCTCAAACAGTGGTTCATTCTGTCTTGCTCTTTCTCTGACACACACGCACACACACACACACACACACACACACACACACACACACACACACACACACACACACACACACACACACACACACACACACACACACACACACACACACACACACACACACACACACACACACACACACTAACACACACAGACACACTAACACACATGCACAGACACACAAAAATGGACCATGACTGTTGTTGCGTGTGTGTTTGTGTATATATGTGTGTGTGTGTGTGTGTGCGCGCGTGCGCGTGCGTGCGTGCGTGTGTGTGTGTGCGAACCACGGAAAGAATATGCAAGAAACCAGCTCGGAGACTGACAAAATTAAAGATACAAATTAAGCGTGATTGTGTGTATTTTTGCTTGCAGTGTGTAGTACTTGCTAAATTATGTATGTATGAAATACTCACAATGATTAATAAAAAGTGGGGGAAGTGTATTTTAAAGTAAATAAACAAACCAGATTAACAGATCTGACATCCTGAAAGTGTAAACTCCAGGGATCACACGGAATGCAAAGACACACTGATCAGTGATTAATTATTCAACATGTGATAAACATCTACTGTGAATAGCTGGATTCTGAGGCTGAGCCAGGATCTGATGGATGGAGCTGATGGTTTGGAACTGACAGGAGCAGCGTGAGTAAATGAGTTAAAGTTAACAGTGAACAGCAGCACGTTGTATCCGATATCCCCTGTAAGACGTCAGCTCTCTCTCCTGTAAGCAGAGGTAACACTTGCCTACCAAGACGCGGCCTGACTGGCAGGAGTTGTAGCTGTTCCTGGAAACAGGCTCCCCATGCACCACCATCAGAGGGGGTTGCTCTCTGATGAGGGGTTGGTTGCCAGGCAACGGACAATAGGACATGTCAGACGACTTGGTCTTGCTTCGGGCGATAGAGTTTTCTTGAAGGAACAGTTAGTAGGCGACAGAGTCTCTGTTGACCGTGGATCCATCGGTTGATGTCACTGTCACTGTCGACAGTTCAGGAGGTGGAACAATCGCTTTCGCTTACTCAATCAAAGCTGATTCTTACTCCAGTTCCTTACGTATACAATGACAGCTTTGGATGTTGATGTTGCAGTCGTAGGAGTCCTCCGTATAGATGAGCTACAGGAGGGTGATAACAGGGGGAGGAAGAGGAGGCCGCAGCTGAGGTCGAATGACGTGACACACTTCCAGTTGATTCTGCTGCTGGGCCGGCTCATGTATTGACTAGCAGAGGTGGCCAGTACAACTGGGACCCCAGTTAATGGGAGGACAGGATCAGAGGTCTCATGTTGGGGAAAGATGACCTGAGAACGAAGATGATCTTTGGATGTGGAGAGAAAACTGACTGATAAATTGGTATTTAATGATATTGTGGATGATGTGTTGTGTTGTGCAGGGCGACTCATTACCGCTGCCATGTGGTTTAATTTATACAATCAATATTGATATAATCTCATGTTCTAGCTCGGTCCTTCAGTTCTTGTATCGGTCCTCCTTCCTCGTCTGACGGGAAGCTTTCCTGCATCTGTGTCTCCGTCGTGTTGAGACGACTGTTTATAGCTTTCTGTATTCCATCGCTTGAAAACTATCTTCTGCCCGAGTTTGAGTCTCTGCGCACACACACACACACACACACACACACACACACACACACACACACACACACACACACACACACACACACACACACACACACACACACACACACACACACACACACACACACACACACACACACACACACACACACACACACACT
>CAAKHC010000966.1:18238-30428 GCA_901007825.1 Macroramphosus scolopax
AAAGACAAATCCCCAAAGATTAACCAGTATGATAATCTTTATCAAAGATATTTAATGCATCAGTTAATGACACAAAGTTTGTGACATGCACGTAGATGGAGAGAGAGAGAGAGAGAGAGAGAGAGAGAGAGAGCTACAACAGGATATTTGTCACCATGGTTACAGGCAAGAGATCAGCAGATCTCCATTTCTGTATGTCATGCTGCACTCGCCGTGTGTGTGCAGTGTGATTGTAGTGGAACAGCTTTAAGAAGTGCCATGTCTTCTGGATCAGTGTGAGAAGGAAGGAAAGAAGGAAAAACTTTTCGGTGAGTTTACTTACTTACTAACTTACTAACTTAGTTCGCGTTTTGAATCGTAACAAAAGGAGCGTTGCTTTCTTCAAACTCTTTGTAATGGAATCAATTTGTAAAAATCTGTGTTTTGTGGTCCGATTTCTAGCACGTGCAAAACATGTGACACACACAGATGCATAAAGAGCGTGAAAATAAAATACCTGACTGATTGAAGGACATTTTGACCACAATTTAAAAAAAAAGGGAAAATATACAAAAAATATTTGTGAAAAAGTTTTTAAAATTCAGATTTCTTTACGTTGTTAAAAACATGTATTTATGATGATTTTTAATAAGACAGGATTTTTTAATTTGCTGCTTCTTTGGCTCTTCACCTAAATAGGCCACAAAAACACCCGCACGCACCATGTGCTTCGTAGCTCCAGCCGGTTCGAATTTAAATAGAAATATGGATTTCCAACTGCCAGCTGCTTAAAAACATAAACACCCTGGGGAAGCTGACTTCCTCATAGGCAAGGCCGTCTGTCAACACCGAGTTTATCGCTGTGTGAGAGTAAGTTAGAGTGTGCCACAGCTGTATTCGCCATCACACTAATGCCCCTGTTATTGTTCACCAACTTCCTTCATGTCACTTTTAACTGCAACACACAGTTATTTCCTGTGAGTCAAACACACGTTCTCATGGCTGCGCCACAGAGTAAAGACGTTCAAAATGTCCTTAAATGCCCAAATATTTCTGAAGCACAGATTATCTCCACCCTCAGTCAAACCACATCCTTTGTTGACTTCGTCTTGAACTTTATCTCCACCTTTTGTTTCATAAGCTGTGGAGGTGTGATTGTGCAAAGCCCTGTTTTGCAGAGGTGAGTACAACTGAGGCGGGAGCTCCAGCTGGGCTGTAATGGAGCACGACCACAAGGTGGCACCGCACACCACAAAAACAACAAGAGGTTATATTCTATAGAGAAACTTATCAGGTTTTCCAGGGCACATGGTAGGAAGAACCTGTGGTGGGAGGGATTGTATATCTCATCAGGGGTCCTCCAGGAGGAGCTGGAGAGTGTTGACGGGGACGATGGATGGATGGATGGATGGATGGATGGATGGATGGATGGATGGATGGACAGACGGACTCCATGTATATAACATTAAAAGAAAGACAAAATTCTTGTACATCACTCCAACTTTTAAGATAGAAAAATATAATATGATATAATGGTAATAATATACTTATATACAACGTCAGAGTAAAAGGTTTAAAGAAGTAACTACAAGTCAGGGACCAATCTCTACTCAGAAGAGCACAAACATGACAGATATGTCCGTTTTTGTTACTGCAAGTTGTGTGGAAAGCAGTAATGAGCGGCACTGTAACTTCCTTTCTGAGAGTAAAGGCCCCCGGCAGCTGCCCTCCTGTCATGGTTGTGACTGGCAAAGAGTTTCGTTTCT
Organism: Macroramphosus scolopax; assembly: GCA_901007825.1. Taxonomy (NCBI): domain Eukaryota; kingdom Metazoa; phylum Chordata; class Actinopteri; order Syngnathiformes; family Centriscidae; genus Macroramphosus; species Macroramphosus scolopax. The sequence continues at coordinate 19,984 of CAAKHC010000966.1, forward strand.
TCTTAGATCTTTTATTTAAATAGACAAGTGTCAGATTTCTGTTTCCATCAACTGTTTATGACCTGTTCAGATCACACGAGTTTAACCCACACCTTACTGTCTTCTTTCATTATTGCAGTAACCGGTTCCTAAAACATCAAGATGGGCTCCACTACTTTGCCTGTGACCGCCAGCCTCTCGTCCACTAACAACGACTCCAGCTGTGACACCCTATACGCCCACAGGGACTATGCCAGGGTCCTCATGCCTATCTTCTACTGCATTGTGTTCGTGGTGGGGCTGTCTGGAAACTGCCTCGCCCTCCATGTCATCCGTCCGAACCTGAAGAAGATGAACTCCACCACCTTGTACTCGCTCAACCTGGTCATTTCCGACATCCTCTTCACGCTCTCGCTCCCGGTGAGGATCGCCTACTACGCCATGGGGTTCCACTGGCCTATGTCTGAGATCGTGTGTAAGATCTCAGGCCTCATCTTCTACATCAACACGTATGCGGGCGTCAACTTCATGACCTGCCTCAGCATAGATCGTTTCATCGCTGTTGTCCTGCCTCTGCGCTTTGGCCGATTTCGGAAGGTCAGCAACGTGCGTTACATTTGCATCGGGGTGTGGCTGCTCGTCCTGACGCAGACCCTCCCCCTCCTCGGCATGCCCATGACCAACGACGAAGGGGACGGATACACCACCTGTATGGAATACCCCAACTTTGATGCGAACGTTGACCATATTGCCAGCATCCTGATTGGCGCCGTCTTCCTCGGTTACATCATCCCTGTGGTCACCATGCTGGTGTGTTACTCCATCCTGTGCTCCAAACTCCACTCCACGGCCAAGACCAACCATTTGACCGAAAAGTCCGGCCGGAGCCAAAAGGCCATCGGCGTGATCTGCTGCGTGTCCCTGGTGTTTGTCGTCTGCTTCAGCCCCTATCACATTAACATCCTGCAGTACATGATCCGCAAGCTGGTGTCGAGCCCCGGCTGCGCCGACCTCACGGCCTTTCAGGTGTCGCTGCACATCACGGTGTGTCTGATGAATCTCAACGCCTGCTTGGACCCCTTCATCTACTTCTTTGCCTGCAAGGGCTACAAGAGGAAACTTATGAAGCTGCTGAAGATACACGTCAGCATGTCCTTCTCTAGCGCCGGGAGAACTTCACCTGAAGGCTCCTCCAGGGACATTATCGACGGCAACAAGATCCAGCTCAACAGTACTGTCGGTACGGCCAGTGAGCGGCTGACGGAGAGGAGACCACACCAGGCTGATTAAACGTGAAAGGGAAGCAACCCAGGATTTGGATCCACAGGATGTTAACTGTCTTGGACCAGAAGGTTTATAAAAGAACAGGATGACAGAGAATCTGAACAGACCGTTGACAGCTTTTCTAATCTAGAATTTTTAAGGAAATCAAAGACTACTGCAGCTGAAAGGATGAAGGACACGTCCTCAGAAGGTTAAAGACAACTTATAAAGAGGTGGAAACTCACCCACATTTAGATGTCAGTGTTTCCGCTGAAAAGGAGCTGAAGCTCAGCAGGTGTACGTGAGGAAGTATTCTCACTTCCTCCGTGCTCACACTTATTTCATTGGGGTAAATGAAATGGAAGATATTGAATGAAACCTCCCGTTTCAGTTCTCACTTGTAATATCTCGGGATAGAAACTGGTCATTCCATCATGTGGTGTGAGACGAACTCCTTATTTTTTTTCTTATTGCATTTAATGCCTAAAATTAAAAGCGCCAAAATTAAAATGATGCCATTTCATTTCAACATGGAGATAATTTTCTGAGTGTTCAAATATAACAGAGGAGCTTTCCTTGTTTTTTTTTTGTTTTTTTAGTATTGATGCTCATATATTTAACATTGTCTACTTCAGCTTTGTTGCTGTTCACACAGTTCTCCGATGTTCGTCGATAACAGGTTGAATACATCAGTTCTCAGTAGTTATTACATGAGTATTCATGTGTTGGACAACAGCCGTCTAGTCTGAACTACATACAGTAAAGGACTTGATATGAATGTGGGTCAGAGGCGTAATGTTGGTTCAAAAGCCCAAATTCAGCCTTTCATCACTTCCGGCGCCCTTGAACTTCCTTTTGAAGTCAAATACATGCCTACAAACTTCTCCGACTCTTGCAGGGTTGTCATGCTATGGCAGACCACATACAAACTAATAAGTACCTGACGAAGAACCCCAAAGTGTGTTTGTGGTCTTTCCAGGACCACATTTTTTCCCCTGATGACACACAAAGAGACTCACAAGGTTGACAACTATACAAGCTACAAGCTGTCGTTGCTAGTCAAAGTATTGAGAACATAAAAAAGTCACCTGACTATGATCTTAAATAAAGTATTCGTCTGAACACTGTGTATCAACGTTAATCGTACTGTTTAAATTACAAAGTGTGTCTGCTGAAGAGAGAACAACACCGTCTCTTCCCTACAACGGTTGACAACCCCTTTACGCAGACGATGCAGTTTTATATTTGAATTGATGATTTTGTTTACGCAGGGCAAGTTACACATTTTGAATTTAAGTTAATGCAAATGAATGGTACTTATCAAGTTCCAGAAGTACCTGTCACATATTTAATATCTAGAAAAGGATCAGAGAACATGTTGGCTTCTGCCAACATAATTAATTAGAGGAGACAAAAGTGTTAATTTAGACTGTTTCTATTTTTTTGCTCTTATATTTATTCACCATTAGGCTCTTCTTTACAGTTTAAAAACAAGCCCATAATACTCATCACAGCTTCTTTGTGAGGTCGATTAGTGTGTCAGACATTAGACATTTATTAGGAACGCTGTCTTAAAATACATTCTACTGCAAACACCTTTTCCACAGCATTTGGGGGAAGTTCACTCCTCATGTCTCACACACCCGGTGGGCCTCGACAACAGATGGCACAGAAACAGCCAAGTAGAGGAGAAAAGTTCAGCAGCGTATGATTCATAACGCTGATGGCGAAGCTCATCGGCTGCCAGCCGTCGCTCGAGAACAGAGTACCTGCTCACGGTGAACATACACAGTATACTGCAGTACTTCCCACCAGATAGTGTTTCTGTTTTTAATTCTAGTTATTATGCTCTATAAAGTGTAGAAACTGATTTATTTCATGGCCTCACAAACACCTCAGGGTCATTTCCCGCAATGAAATATTAATACCTTCATATTTGTGTGCAATAAAATACGCGCAATAATGAGAAGTTAATTATCCAGAGACGAGACAACATCATGGGGCACGGACTGATGCCTCTCTGTTAGTGTTGTAGTGATCATGTGAGGCCTCTAGAGGGCAGTGCAGTCCAGGGGGAAAGAGGAGAAAGGCCGTCAGATGAAATAAATCACAAATATTGACATCCTTCTGTTGAAATATTCTATTTTTTGTCTCTGAGATGAAGCTGCAAGAACGTCAAGTTGGAGGCAGGTGACGGAGCCGCTGATAGAACCTGACGATATCTCTGCTGCCTTGGACGTGTTAGTGTATACTAATAATAAATTGTATCACACAGGTGAATTATAAATGATTCGCAGCAGAGTGGAGGACTTACAGAAGCGACTGCGTGACAAGTATCAAAGGGAGGAAAACATCACACAGGCTGTTGTCATAACAACATATTGCAATGAGCACAAAGTACCATCTGCTGTGAGATCTTTTTTTTTTAAGACTCATCAAGAGGACTAGACGATACATAATTATTTCCCAGGAACAAGTGAACGAGCGGCTTTAGATTTAAAACGCAGCCCTGAAAGCGCTCCGGTAGAAGGAAGTTCAGCGTCGAGGCTCACCCAACGACGACATATTGCATCAGGAAAAACAAACTATGCGACAAATTGATATTTCTGGAGGTCAAGAGACGAGCGGGCTGCAAGAGGAAACGCTGCGAGTCGTGGGAAACTTGTGATTTCCTCTCTGTTTCATGTGATGGTGATGTAGAATACCAGTTGAAGTTTTGATTGCACAGTGTTCTTGGAGCCAGATGTCCTAATTCATAGTTGCTACCACTTCAAACACACATTAATCACGCGCATTAATCTGTATTCAACCCGGGTCCGGGCTGACCTTGAGTGCTTCACCTGAGGTATGCGCTCTGCATCCATTAAGTCGGTGTGGTGTAAAACCATTTCACAGCATCAGCGTGAAGTGTCTATTACCACCGTCTTATTTCCTGTTTATATGGCAACTGCCTCAACATCCTGTTTTTAATTACTTCTCTCCAGCAGCAGATGCTTCTCACAGCAACCTGCTGTGGATTACTCCCCTGAGAACTAATGTGCTGTGACAGACCCCACTTTTCCAATCAATAACTCGCCCTAAATCTGCCATCTCTCTGCCTGCCAAACTCACTCCCACTTCTAATGGCACATCATTTTCTTTAAGGGGGTGTAATTGCAGACTGTGGAAAGCTGCAGCACCTTTTGTGTTCTCCGACTACGTGGATACTGTAAAGGAAAGTACAGAAACTGCAGCTTACAGGAAGTGATGGGGGCTTCAGACGAGCTTTCGGTCATGCTGCGGTATCTGTTACATTACCCTTTGAGATGAGCGTTCACTTCCCTGTTCTGGCGGCTGGAGGACAGAGCTCAGATAAATCGCTTCATAAACTTACTGTCGGCGCAGGCTTGTGTAGATGTTTGTGGGATTTCAGTGGTAAGTGCAGTCTTTTATTGTCCGGGCAACCTGATCTTTTTGACCTTTAAGACGGCGGAGGACAGGAAGGTGTTTCACAGCCGCGTGCTGTTTGTGTACAAGAGTGAACAAGCTGCTTTAACTGAATCTGCTTCACTCAGATTAAAGTGAGACATTTCCTGGTGTTAGATCATCAAAAATATTATCATTCAGAGGAGATAGAACAGCACAACAAAACAATCGATGCCAACGGGGAATTCAGATCTCACATGATTTCTTATCAGGCCCAGAATTAGTTTCACATGTATTAAAGTTTCACTTCTACATTCCACCACATACTGCAGTTACTCTTATTTAAGAGGGATAGATATACATATTTCTGCTTTGTTTCTTTATGCAATTAAGCAGTGACACTTCCAGACAGACGAGGCCTCCGTGTCTTTCACGGTCCAGCTGTGCGGCTTTTTTAGAAGCAAGTGTGTTCCAGTGATCAAGCAGCAGGTTCTGCAAACACAGAGATGTACAGATTTAGAAGCAGCCTGCCTGCGGCGGCTTTAACTGCTGTGTTTCCGCTGGAAACCTAATTATTTATGTGGGGTAATTTTTTTTTTCCTGCTCAAAAGCAAAACTTCTGACTTTGCTTACACTGTTCTTTTGCCGCAATTAAAAAAAAAAAAAAGGATTAATACGTGTTTTTTTTTGTTGTTTTTATTTTTTTATATTTCAACAGCAAGTTTGTGAATTTCCTCCTCCGCAGGTCATTTCGGAACCTCAAACTTGGATGTAATTATGAAATAGATATGTGGTACTATCCATGTATTAACTATTCTAATTTTTATTTTCAGTGTAAAACTGGATTCAAACGCCTCCAACATGTCCGTGGAAACCGGGGCTTTCCGGTCAGGGCAGGCCCAGGCGGAGTACCACATGGCCAGCCTCATCTTCTACTGCTTCATCTTCATCATCGGATTCGTCGTCAACCTCACTGCTTTATGGGTGTTTGCGCTCACCACCAAGAAGAAGAACTCTGTCACTGTCTACATGATAAACGTGGCAGTCATGGACCTCACCTTCATCCTGCTGCTCCCTTTCAGGATGGCGTACCACCACCAGGACGTCTGGATATTCGGGGATCTGTTCTGCCGGATCAGCGCGGCTCTCACCATCTTCTACCCGTGTATCTCCCTGTGGCTGTTTGCTCTGATCAGTGCTGACCGTTACATGGCTATCGTGCAGCCGAAGCACGGCAAGGAGCTGAGGAACGTCCCCAAGGCCATAGTTTCATGTGTTGGGGTGTGGCTCATGACCGTGGGCAGCACCGTGCCCCTGCTCTTCCCTGACGAAGACCCCGATCGCATCTCCAACTTCACCACCTGCATCAAAATGCAGGACATCATCTACCTGCGCCGCGGCAACCCCGTCAACTTCGTGCGGCTCATCTTCTTCTTCTTGGTGCCCATGTGCATCATGATCAGCTGCTACTTTGTCATCGTGGACAATCTGATCCACGGCCGCACCTCCAAACTCAAACCTAACGTGAAGCAGAAGTCCATCCGCATCATCATCACGCTCATCGTCCAACTGCTGGTGTGCTTCGTGCCCTTCCACATCACCTTAGTGCTGCATCTGCTCGGGAAAGGCGAGCAGGTGTCGTTCAGCACGTGGGCGGTTTTCACCACATTCCTGATGAACCTGAGCACCGTCTTAGACATCATCCTGTACTACATAGTCTCCAAGCAGTTCCAGGACAGGGTGATCAGCGTGATCCTGTACAGGAACTACCTTCGAAGCGTCCGCCGGAAGAGCCGGAACACCAACAGCGCCCGATCGATGAGCAACCTGACGAGCGCCATGTTGTGAAAAAAAAACAGTACTGTATTTGCTTTGCTAAAAATGTTACACGCCGCACACGGATCAGTGCAATTAATTTGAAAGGTGTAATTTAAACTCACAGTAGGAGCGTGCTGCTGTTGTGGCGATAAAACATCTGCGTTCGGAGCTGATTGACTCACCCAAGAGACTCGAGATGTTTTCTGCACATCTCAAGTTTATCCGCGGCTCAGGTGTAACACGCGCAGGTGGAAATAAAGCTCCCAACCATTAAAACCAAGCCCACGGTATCTTTTTGTTGCCATCTCATTACGTACGACGAAGAACCATAAAGGGAGGCACACAAACAAGAAGTGATAATTGGTTGTTAAAGATTGCATCTTCAGGTGTGGCTGCAGCGTCTCCGTCCTCGATGGAAACTCATCACCGTGTAAATATAACCATCAGTGTTGCGTCAGACGTTTCTTGGCTAATTGTTATATTTATGGGGTCTAATTTCAGCCTTACCTCTCCGACAGTGTTTTTAAAGGTGGTATTTATGTCTCAGACTACCTGTCGTGTGCACTCGTTTGTCCTCCTGCACTTCCTGGGCTGCTCACATGCACTTGCAAAATGAAATCACATTTTCTTCAACTTACAACGAAGCCAAAGGAGGCAGAGCAGGTCAGAAATGTGTAGAAACCATTTTAACCGACAAGCATCCTGGAAGCAGCTGTAAATTCATCGACCAGGTGATGGCAGCATGGCACAACTATCTCCGCTCCGTCTGCCGCGGCGAGAGGAACCGACCGAGTCTGCAGGTTTGAAGCAGAACGTGGAAGCTTTCTGTTTCTACTTGTGCAACAACGGCAAATACTTATAAAAAAAGATGTTAACTGCTGTTGTTCCAGCTTCCTCAAACCAGCGTCCGGAACCGATGCTGCAATGTGAACCGTATTGATTGGACGTTGAATGATTCAGTCGCTCCGAGTGCGTTTACAGTAAGAGATGTCAGGCCGGCTGCTTCACCAGATTTAAAGCAGCATTAATGTTAACAGAGAGAACACGCGAGCATCATAATGGAAGATGCTACTCATCCGCCAGAGGGTCCCGACTGTGCGACAGCTCCGTTGTAACTGTTTAATTTACACTGAGGACTGTTTTGAGAGTCGCACACGAGCGTCACCGAGGCAAAAGAATCGATTTGGTGTTGCCAATGTTAAAGTAATTGACTTGGTGTGTCATTAGACGGTGGGACAGCGAGGGTTTATTGAGGGAGTTTAGGGGTTGGAGGGGAGGTAGAGCGGGTCGTCTGATAATCAGAGGGATCCTGGTTCGGTTCCCGGGGCTCCTCAAGAGGCTGCAGGAGCGTCGTCGACATCAGTGTTAGCAGCTTCCACCAGCTGTGTGTGAAGCTGTGTGAGTGGTCAGCAGACGACGAGTGCAGTCTATTTATATCACAAATCAACCGCAGACCCAATGAACTGTGTGTTTCATTAAAAAAAAAAGATCCTGGTTGTCGTCGCACGTCATGTGAACGCTGTACTGAGAGACCGTACGGAGGTCAAGACGTGGCCACGCTGTAGGATATACACGGGGTAGGTTTACAGGTTTAATAAGAGGGGGGACTGAAAGAGTTCCATCACACATGGAATTCTGGGAACTGCAGTTCATCACACGTTGATAGCTTTATTGGCTGGCGGACTACACGCGGATTTATAACCAGGAGGTCAAACGTCAAATGAAACATCAGAGGGGTCGTCCGTCTGTCCCACCTGTTAGGCATCAAAGAAAAACCAGCCATGCTGCTCACAGCAACTGGCATTTAAAACAATTAAGTTTCCTGTCAAGTCCCTGTGATGAATTATCCGGAAGCTTTACCCGCCGTAATTCTAAATCTTCCCAACAAGTGCCTTTGTTGTAGAGAAATTAATGAAAACAAGATTGTCTTTCATAAGAGCTGATCTAACAGCGCGACAGCCAGCTGCTCTTCTCTGGGAATAAAAAAAAAAACAGTCAGCATTAAACACAGCGAAGACAGAATACTTTTCTTCTTCTTTTTTTATTATATATATATATATATAAATATATAAATATATACCACTCGCGTGGAAAACAAATCAGGCGGGCGAGCGCAGTGGCCATCTGTTTTGTTATTTGATATGTGTGAATACATGTTGTAATGACTTTGTTTGTGAATCAACACACGAGAGCTCTCGAAGTGCTGGAGTGTTCAAAGCTAATCATATAATTGGACACAATAGTCGATGACAAATGGAACGCTCGGAGCCAGCCAGCTGGGGAAGTGAATATGTAATCATTGTGAAATCATATCATTTTTGCATATTTGAAGACAGCTTAATAGAGTTTGCGTGTCAGCACACGAGCGGGTGATGATGAGAGACAGCGCCGCTGGATTCTGTTTCCCAAACCGTGCTTCAGTTGATCTGCTTGTCTTTTATTCGACATTAAAAAGGGTTTTTTCTTACAGGACCATGTGTGGACACGGGACATGTAACCTGATTATAAGAGAAGGAGAACAGTCCTGCAGTAAAGGGAGTCCCCATGTTGTTGTCAGGGGGAGAGATTATTGAGTTTATATGAAACGTCATGATCAGATTTACAAGCTAAAGCAGCGTCGTCAGACGTGTCGCAACTGGAGACTAACTCACAAGCTGACAGGTTCAAATAATAAATAGTTTGCCGGTTGTCATGGATACGAGGTTAAAGGGGGATCATTTGTAACAAGTCAGTGCCGGTCTGTCTTTTCTTGTAATACCACTTTGTTCCTCGAGAGGGCGACGGTGAGCAGCTGTACCAGAGGCCTGCGCCTTCTTTTATCTTGGAGCTAACTAACGATCTCTCTCCCGGAGCTCCTCGCCTGATGGCGGCGGCGAACGCATGAGGCCCGAGGCGCTCGGGTCTCTTCAGTCATTCCCCAAGGTTTGTATAATATAAACGGACTGGTGCTGCCCCCTGGTGGTTTGGAGTGTGAAACATGAAGCACCAGCTTGTTCGGGTCAGCAACAAATCTATTTGCCTTTTTGATTTCAACCAGGCAATAACTGGCAATCATTAATTTACCTTTTTAAATGTGTATATTATCATATATCTTTTTTACGATATACTCTAATTATTGATCATCCGCCGAGCCACTCGTTGATTCGGAGTACAGTATGAGTGGTACGACTTTTTTTATACTGAATATTTCTTTGTTTCCGTGTCACAAAAGGAGGAAATCAAAGAATAAGTAACACAATATCAGCATCAGCTGTGTGCTTGAGTGTTATTTTAAACTTTGTACCGGCCCAGGACGTCCCAATCAGTGCATCGCTACTACACACTGTAGCTTTAAAGATTGCTGATGGATTAAAGAGAGTCTCCATACGTAAATGATAGATGTCTGAGATAATGAACGTTTTGAACGTGACCGGCGGTGCAGACGAAGACCTCACCAGTGGGAGTTTGTCTGACCCAACCACACGACTAGAAGTCCTGCGTTACCACAAACCTATTAAAGATCAATGACGGTTCAAACCACAGCAACGTCGTCAGCCGAACGCGGCGCACACGTTTACAACCTCAATAAAACACGGCATAACTTCAGCCACCTACATTTGTTGAAACTGAAACAGTTTGAAGTGTTTTTTTTACTGTACCGTTACTTTTCATACTGCTCCCATTAGAGAGCCGGGACATGAAAGGGGGAGCCAATAACATGTGACACGGATCCTGTACACGTCGGGCCTCGCCTGGGCCTCCTCGTCTACTGTACGGCGCCCGGCAACAAGCAGCTGCCTGCGTTTTACATCGTTTAGCGTTTCTCTCCGGGCACTTTAACACACTGAACCTCTCCCCTGGTAAACTTTACAATAGGATGTTGAAGGATACTTCTGCACCGCCATAGGAAATGAGAGGCACATGTGCACGGAGCTAGCGCGACAACAGTGGGATAACTCGCCCCCCCCCCCCCCCCCCCCCCCCCCCCCCCCCCCCCCCCC
>CAAKHC010000977.1:16265-28058 GCA_901007825.1 Macroramphosus scolopax
TTCAATTATATCTGTGGTCGCCAAGCTTGTCAACCCCTATTCAAACCCCAAGTGTTGTCTTCACTTAGGAAGTCAGGCAAGGGTGAAATCAGATGGGATTGCAATGTCTATTTAGGAATAGTTTAACATATACATGAGTTTGTTGGTCTTGAAAGATGGTCTGGTGAGAGTATTTTATTTCGCAGGTCAAAAGGGGCTGTCAGCCTGAAATAAGGTGCATGTTTTTTGGGTATGAAACATTTGCTACCCTAGACTTCCTAAACTTCTTATGAAGTGAGGTGAACAATGTGACTGAGATTTGTTTACATCAACATCTGTCCCATTCATGATGACTCAGGCACTATGTGATGATGCCTTGACAGGTAATCCCCGGCAACAGTGCTTAGAACGGAATTGAACCCCAAAACGCCCTGGAACAGGAAGTAACATTTTTGTGGTTAACTTAATATATCAGCCACATGAAATCCCATTTATATTTAGTGACAGCTGTTTGTGGAACATGGCTGAGGGCATATATGGTACATGAAGCTGGTTGTGTTTGTTCCGTACTGAACTTAATTTACACAAACACACAAGCAATTCCTGGGATCAACTTCCCAGAATGATAAATATAGCAACAATGTTCCAACAACAAGCATAATCAACCAGCTTCAAAATAGTGGTACTCTATTTACACTATATGGACAAAAGTATTGGGCCACCTACACATTAAACCTACATGTGCTTTTATGACATCACATTCCAAATTCATAGGTTTTAATATGAAGTTGGTCCAAACCAAACTTTACAGTTGGCATAATGCAGTCAGGCAGGTATCCTGGCATTCACCAAACCCAGACTCACCATGTAATGAAGCTCCCGTCGCGCAATTTTTGGTGCACATATTAATGCTAGAACTGGTTTGGAACTCTGCAGTTATTGAGTCAGCATAGCTTTGACTTTTACGCTCTATGCGCCTCAGCACTCGGCGCCCCCGCTCTGTAACTTTGCGTGGTCTGCCACTTCGTGGCTGAGTTGCTATGGTTCCTAAACGTTTCCACTGTGCAATAATACCACTTACAGTTGATCGTGGAATACCTAGGAGAGAGGAAATTTCACAAACTTGTTGCAACGGTAGCATCTTATTACAGTACCACGTTCTAATTCAGTGAGCTCTTTGGAACGACCCATTCTTTCACAAATGTTTGTAAAGACAGAGTGCATGGCTTGGTGCATGATTTTATACGCCTTTGGCAACGGGACTGAATGAAACACCTGATTTCAGTGATTAAGAGGAGTGGCCCAATACTTTTGTCCATATAGTGTATTTTAGCAGACTGACTCACAATGACTAAAAAGGGGAAAGGGGATGAGGATCAGTTCCTTCCCCTTACCCTTGCCTCTTTTGAGCCCATTTAGCTCAATAAAATCCTCTGCTGATCAGTTTTAATCAGGAACATTGATCTGGGCTGCTTCCTTGATTTCAAATGTAGGTACCATCATTCCCAAGAAATAGCCCCAAGCCTACATGCAATTCAACACATTCATGAACACTAATTAGGAACAAGTATAGCACTTCTTTTAGATTGGAAATCTCCTACATAAACTTAGTTTTTGAGAGAAACATATAGTACATATTAAGATTAAGATTCGCTTATTTGCATTGCAGCATCCATGATCACATTGATGAGCTCTCTAGATTGTCACGAAGATGTCTTACCATCTAATCAGACAGTCACAACTGAAACTTATCTCCGGCTCTGTTGATGAAGAAAAAATTAGCTAGGCTGATGGCATGAACAGAAGGCCTGACTGCATTATGTATAGGTGAGCAAGGGGATGTGCTCTATAGATAGTACATGTGAATAGCATGTAGATTTGCCTGAGGACACATGAAAACCTTTTTTTTTCATCTTCAACCATAATCAATATACCTTTATGTATGATACCCCCTCAATAAAAGGTTACCTGACAGAGTAACTGTTCTCAAAGGATTAAATGATTTGTGGATACCAAAATGTTGTACACGGTGCTTTATACACTTGGAATAAATTCCATACACTCCCCTTGATCGACCAGCAGAACAGTCCGTGCAAACTCATGCTGTATAGCCAAGCATTATTCAAACACACTGAAATTATCTTGAATTTCAATGGAAGGGTTTCCATTGATAGCAAATATACCAGGTTCATTTTTGGGAAAGCTGTGCATAAAATGAGGCACAAGGAACTTACAATATTGTTTGATGAAATAATAAAATATGGGAACTTAAAAAACAGGAGTTCGAAATCTTATTACGACATAAACATCCCACAATGCCATTCAGTTTGCAACTTCAAAGTACCAGACAATTGCAGACCTTGACCAAGGTAATCTGCTGTCACATCACTAAAGCGTCAACGTTACTGCACATTTAGTTTATCATACGGTGCAATCTTTGTTGGTAGACAGTCGCCATGGTTACACAATTCCAAGCAGCAAATAACTCCCAGGTAGTGATGTCACGTCACACTGAGCACTGTGTTCGGAGATATAGAGAGAGTGTTTTGCATATTTAGAATGATTTTCAGTTCCCTGAAATGTATTCAAATCTTAAAGATACACTATCTTTCATGATAGTCAACTGCTCTGGTAGTTGACAGCAGCAATTCAGTTTTTCTTAGAAAAGTTCATGAAGTGGATCATGCACTGGTTCATTGCTGTGCTTATACAGAAGGTGTATTGATAGATTGTTTCCCACTTTTTAAAGCTTAGTTTTCGAGACTGCGGCACACAAGACAATAATGTCCAGAGCACATTAAATACAAATAGAAGGTCAGTCAGTGAATCAGCTTGTTGCTGTCTGCCTCAGGAAAATACATGTATGTGGGACATTGGCTGCCTCTGGGTCTGGCCGGAAAAAAACTTTCACCCTCTAGACCGTACCACAGAGCTCTCAGCTGCCATTTACAAGTACACACAAAGACACATGAATGCATTTCTGCATCATCCTCAACCAAGTGCATGTGCTGGTGGATGCCACATGTGTGAGTCCGACCACAGAGCGTTGCAGGGAGCCGTGCAACTGGCGTCATCCTGTGGTAAATTAGTAGTCATGTTATAAACAGATCGTTTCAGTCTCTGATTACGTACCTACCAAATGGTGGCTTAGCCGAAACACCAGTGACTCTGCCCAAGTGTCCCGCTTTGATTACAAGGAAGATAATGATTATAATAGAAAATTACAACAAGGAGTGACGCTACTACTAAAAAAGTATGTCCCTGAAAAGTTTGTAATTAGTCTACAGGTGCTTTGGTAAAGTTCCGGATACTGCGTTTGCTTATAATGGATTTCTGATGTGTCTACAGTGCAATGTCAGATTTTCTCAAGACATCCCTTTCCATTTCCTTCTCCGTCTTTCTCCGGATGCAGGAGCTGTTTCTGCACACAACCAGGAAGTATTAAACGTGTCTTGAGCATTTATTTACAGTAACCATATTGTGAATATCATACACATCCTTTAGTAACCAACCATATTTAAAAATCTTAGATAAATGAGTTGGATGCAATTAGTATTATGCATTGTTGCTTTGACCTTCTTTTTTGTTGGATAATCGAGCAGGAGACAAGTGATAACTTAATATTTTTGACATTTAAAATTCATTACTGTTTAAGTTTCTCCTCAAAACAAATGAACGTATTACCCTTAAAAAACCCTACAGTTGTTTGCAGAGGGTGGAGGGTGAACTCCACCCTCTGCATAAACCTCCCAAATCACTTCTCCCTCATAAACACACATGCATGCAGATGTGCATTTTCTCTTTGCTAACCAGGGTAAACCATATCATTTTGGGAAGGCCAAATCTGTGTTTTGTCTGTCTCTGATGAAACCACGAAACAGCGCTAGTTTAGAGAGACGGAGCCTGTGGCAATGGTTTAACAGAAACTATGACTGTTCTTGTTAGTCACTGACAGTAAAGTGGAGAGAGAAGTGGCGAAAAAAAAAAATCTAAATTCCAAATATGGCATCACCAAAATAGGACATGATTTGTACCCTCCACTTTGTGATTGTTTGTGTGGGCATCTCTACTTTGTTGAGTGCAGAACCCCTTTATCGCAATGTAAAAACTGCAGTTTCTTGCTTTGTCAAAGAGATTTGCCCCAAAATATCACGTTTGCTCATGTGACCACGGCCGCTGACTTTGATGAAAATCAGCCATGTATTTTCTCGCGTCATCCTGCTAACAGACACCTGCTTGAGACTTGTGGTTCTCAAGGTAACTACAAAAGATATACCACATGCACTAAACTGATTCACTAAAAGTTTGAGAAGAAGACATGCAGAATGAAAGGAAGCATAATACACATTCTTACATTATAGATGTCAAGCCAGCTTTGACCTCGCACGTTGACCTTTAACTTGGTGGCAGTAGATGAGCCACAACACTGCACCCAGGGTATGTAGGCCATGTGGTTCCCAAGAAAGAACCGTGGGAGTTTCTCTAAATGATCCAATTCAGAAGCTGTCTCTCATGCAAGGAGTCCGTTTTATTGTTGGGAGGCAACAAATTGTTCTTTTTATTATATTTTAATTTACTCTAAGTTTAGAATAAGTGGCCCTCATATGCTGTGTGAAATGGATCTGTACCAAAATGTAATGGCCTCTAACCTTGGTCTGTGCTACATCCCTCCAACAGTTTCAATGGAAATTGGAAAAACAATCTGCTTGGTGGAGTCAATGATTTTCTGTGGAGAGACTTCTTCTGTGGCTTTACTGCTACTAAGATGCTGTACTCCCAAGAAAAGCAGTCGTCTGACTTTTCTTTAGCAAATCCCAACAAAAACATTTGTTTATGTTTAAATGACAAAGCCTCTGGAAGCTGTGGCGATTATGATTGTTGCTACTTTGGACCAAAGGCAGACGTCGGGTGATGTTATTACAGACCTACAATGTCCATATACAAAGGAGGGTGGGGTTGATGAGTTAAAGGTGTGTTTGTGCTTTAAGATCATCGTAGCGTTCTTCAAATTGAATTATGACATTTATGGAAGGCAAACACACCTGTTAATGTAAAAAATTATCTTATTGATTCGTGTTGTCACTGTTACTGCAGGAATCTATTACAACTGGACCAAATGAAAAAAAGGAAAGAGGCACCAGTCACAGGTCTCTTCTGAGAGACGTCAAACAAAACAAAAAAGGAGAAGATCAGTGACGCATATTTTGAGCAAGAATAATAAGGAAGTAAACCTCAATAAACTTTACCACTCAGCTTTGCTGCATCATATCTTGCAACTCTTCTGATAATACGACAACATTTTTCACTTCTCTTTTTCTTGTTCTGATCATCTTGTCTTTTTCAGCCTGTTTCTCATTCCAACCCATCAAATGGCGACACTTTGTCTGTAAGACATGCAGCAGGCTGTCCATTAACTCCAATGTCAAGTTCTTTGACACACACAGCTGGCACTCAAGCGTCCCTGTGAATCTGGCGCTAATGTCTTTGTTTTATACCCTAATCATGATCTTTCCGTAACCATTTGTTTTTCATGGTCACGTTCACCGTTTTCAATGTCAATTTGTCGCAAATGACAAAGTCTTGGTCGTCTCTTGTTGCAAAAGGAGAAAATAGTGGATGGTTGTTGAAACCATCCACTATTCCTACCCGGAATTTCTATCTATGCACGGACGTCAAAGGCAGAATTTGTCCAATAATACAAGAACACACCAGACATATTTGAAAGTCTGCTGTGTCTCACTCACACGGTAGAGGATGCCTTGTGTTTGATACAAGGGGAGTGAGAGAGTCCATCCATTTGACAACCTGGGAACGTCGTTATTGTGTGGAAGGGTTCGAACGTGTTGTCTTTTCATTAGTACCACAGCGTTCAGTCTCTCCCAAACTCACCATTATCAGGGTGTCAGACTGTAGGTCAATTAAAACAGCTAAATCCAATGAGAGACTGCCAAAGGCCCTGCCAGCTTTCTGTTTGCTTTTAACTGGTGAGGAAAAAGAATTGCAGTGTTTGTGTGTCCGTGTGCGCGAGGATCCATGGTGGGGGAACTGGCACTGTTGCTCCCTCGGTGAAAAGATCCGGGTTCTGTGTTAAAATCAAGGCCAAGTCCGAACTGAGGCGTTGCAAATTCCGCTGTTAAGGGAACTATGGATTAGTTAGCTGCTTAATCCTGAGTGACACAAACAGGTTTATGATGAAACTTTGATTGCAAAACTATTATTTTACCTTTTTTCCCTGAACATAATTTTAAGTCATGCCTTTTAAAATAAATATCCTCTTTGCGCACTTCAGATCCCATTAATTTCCAGCGCTGCTTCAGACAGACATTTGGATTAATCAGGCCTGACCTGAGCGGTTGTCGTGCTGAGGAGGAATGCTCCTCTCGACTCTCTTCGTGTTTGAGGATAATTGGTACTGATTACCGCCTCTTGCTGTGTGTACTTACTGCTCACTGATGAGGAATGGCTCGAACACACAGATGCTCGCAAACACATAGACACAGTGTTGTCTCCAGAAAGAATGTAGAGACAAAGGCTCATGCATGCAAATTCTCTTCCCCATTATCTGCTCCAGTACATACCTGTAGAAGAGGTCGCTTGCTTCTTTGTATCTGCTATATCTCTTAAAGACATTCCAGTGTGTTTTTCCCACACTGGTGATAGTACTAGTACTCGGTGAAGGAGGTGGTAGTGGATAAGCTTGGGGCCATAGCTTTCTTGTCTTGATAGTTGGTGCGTGAACGGCTTCAAAAATCCTCGTCTGTCCGACACAATACATACCTCTGAGACATGTCCAGACATGTTAGAAAAAGACTAAGCGAGGGCACACACACACACACACACACACACTTTCTCACTAATGTGTTTATTTAAAAAATGGAATGTTGGTGTGCACGTGCATTCAAATGAGGGCTTTTATTAGTGCGGGTTGTTTTTAGGTTTCTTGCCCAAATCAACAAACATTTGCATCTTTACGGCTATGAAAAGAGGGCAGCAACAGTCAAGCTCCAAAAAAAGAATAGCCGGAGAATCCGGCTATCAATAGAGACGTAGTCAAAAACAGAAAAGAAAAACACACGTGTGAAGCTGCTGTGTCGCTCCAAAATAGATCTTATCAGCCGGGCTCCTGTTGGCAGACAAGAGGAGTGACGAAAGACAACGGTTTACTGTCTATCTATGCGTAGACACACACACTAGCTCCCATTGTCAATGTATATCAGCAACGTTGTGGTGAAACCAGACTCCCTGGACATCAGAGGGCCAAAGAGGCACAGTGGAGAAGGAGGCCCCCCACCCTCTTTCTTCCCAAACCCGAGCTGCGACAGAGGGGCAGCTCTGTGCCCTGAAACACCCGAGCAGCTGATTTACACCCTGCAGGTGTCGGGCATGTTCATGTACATGCATGCATAGGTCCATGCCTGTGAAATGATCACAAAAAATACGTTCCTCTGTTTATTTTACTACTTAGTTGAGACAGGTGAACATTGTGATTAATTAATTCCGCCCCCATGAAACACTGGACTCTTACATGTTCACAGATGGATAGTGTTGATAACCAAGATACAATTAGAAAAGATGGAGAGGAAAGTGATGCGGTTTCGGTGGGCAATGGGTGTAGGGTGGGGGTGGCGTGGGTCAGCGCAGAATGCTGACTCAGCTCCTCCTAACACCCATCACACAATCTATTCCAGAGTTTCCCCAGGGAGCAGTTATGTTCTCAAGGCTCCACGCTCTATATAACCGGAACATTCATAGGGCTGGCAGCACTCAGTGACAGGTATCACATTACTGGGATGGAGGCAAGGCTCCACATGACTGTTCATGTGTGGAACAATGAGAAAGAACCATGAGAAAAGTCCCATGTGATGTGATTTTTTTTTCCAGATAAAGACGTGAACCTTCTTGTAGTGAATTGGCAGATGATGCCCTCTGAGGGGAGTTTACATGTGGACGCCTGCGATGCATTAAAGCCTGCTGAGAGTCCCTGAGGGACTGTGTGAATTTATTCGAAGTCAAACACACATCTGTCAAAACAGGGTTTTCTTGTCCTCGACCATCTTCCTCACATTGCCCCACTTTCAGCCAACTCAGCGCTTGTCACTGTTCAAACAATAGGGGCTAACATGCAGTAGGTCAAGGCTTTCACAGATATCACCGATCGAATCTAAAGTGAGACTCAAATGACGCCTGTTCAGTATTCGCTGACAGGAAGGAAGTGGATCAATACCAGGAAGTCAGGTTCATTGAAAAGACCCAACAGCTGCAGTGGCCTTGAAATACTTCCTGAGTCTGCCCAGGTCTGACTGATGTTGCTTAGCAACACTAATTATGTGTAATCACTGAGAGATCTTTATCTCCTCAGGGCTGCCAAGAATGCCCTTTGGAGAGGTCAAAATGTGAAGTCATGTGTGCATCTTAGACCGACTACATCTCTGAACGATTTTATTTTTTTTTATTTATTGTGATATTGGGTACCATTCATCCTAATACAACCAGAAAGGAATTCAGTATCTTCCAATCTTTCTTCAAACCAATCATCGCATTGATTTTCAACATAGCCTGTAAGGCTCTAATACCACCTGAAATTTTAAGGGGATGGATGCGTAAGATATCTAAGTTAATTATCCACGTACAAGCAAGGCCTGGATATATCCTAAAGTCATTTGGCACCTTAGTTACTCAGTAACTCAAGATGCTACCTTGCACTGGACATATTTTACTTATCAGTTTACAGTGATAACGGTGAAAGATTTACCACTTGAAAGTCTTTGTACATTTTTAAAGAATGTCTTTGCTTTCAGGCCGAGGTAAACAAAATGCCGACCTCTTAACTCTCTTGTCATTGTCGCTCTGCCAGTTTATGATGGCACGCTATAGCACATATCTTCTATATACTGTTCCAGTACGGTCAAATCACGTTATACTTGTTTAATCACAAGTTTCTTTTACATTGAACTTGGCAGAGGTTTGCCATTTCTAGTTGGTTTTAAATTTTATATTTTACAAAAAAGTGTGCATAAGTAAATGTGCACACATACAAAGAATATACACACAAACCCCTTTCTAGCAAGCCAGAGAGGATTAGAACAAGCACTCAGGCTTTATTTCTCATTATCCATTCATCAGAAACCCATCTATTAGAACTGCCTCCATCTATTAGAGTCTCCGCAACACATTTCTCACAATCAGCACTCCACCTCGGGTTTATTTGTCTCATACCCTCCCCTTATCTCTGCAATTTCGTTCTTATCTGCTTTTCAATCTGCATTCTCCATCTCTCATTGTGCACCCTGCCTCACCATTCTTCCGCTGTCTCGCTCACGCTCCATCCTTATAAAGAAACAACAGGTTAAGGCGCTGCAAGGATCCTTGACCTTACAAGGGGAGAGAGAGCAGATGCGTTGTACTTATTCAAGGCCATAAATTATTTGTTACAGGTTTGAGAAGTGTTCATCTAATATTCACCCTGCGTCCCGGATGACTTCCCCTTGTACATCTCATGTAAAAGCAGAGGAACAAAGGAGATGAAGGGAAGGAAAGAGGAAGCAGAATGGAGTATTACAGAAACAGAATACTGAGGAGCATCAAAAATAAATAAAGATTAGAAAGAAGGAGTAGACATAATGTTATCATGCTTCTTTCAGTGCACACTATGGCTTCAGGGGCCTCATTCATCGACTTCCCTAATCGACAGTTCCATCACAATCAGTTGGATTCTCTGCTGGTAGCAGCGCAACTGGATTTCTTGCGCGACAGTGTAGACATGCAGACACACACTAAACCACATTACAGTAACATGCTAATAAAACCGATGCAGGTATTAATCAAACTGGTGATACAAGCAAACAGATGGCAGGATCCGAATGTGAGTCGAAGACAGCTGAGGCTGTCATAGTTGTCTGACGTATATTCCTTGGTGTTGCCTCTAGGGCTTCGCTGGGGGAGGCGCTGCATTTTTCTGTGTGTGTGTGTGTCTGTCTAATGGCAAACCAACGCTTTTAAGTGTGTGTGTGTGTGTGCGTTTTTCTCCTGCCAAGTTTCGGTGCCAGTGTGCAAGTGTACGTGTCATGTCATGCCTTCGTCAGGAAGGGTGTTCACAGTAAATCTCCTGCTGGGCCTCAAAGCAGTTGGCATGGCGAGAGACGGAGAGAATCTTCTTGAAGGTGAAGCAGCTCTCACATGTGCATTCTTCTCATACCAGACAACGCCAAGACTAAACAAAGGACAGATATGTTACTTACCGTGTACTTAGTGAGGAAGTGCAGACCAACATTTAATTACAAATTAACAAAGCTTTAGGCAACAGGAGGTCTTTTTAAAAGCTTGGAATGTTCTGTTCATTGTTTCTCGTCATGGCGTGGAGCGTCTCCGTCGATGGCATTGCCAACCTTTTCTGCACAACATTAATGATTTTCAGGAAGCCTCATTAATCTACTGATCCCCTGACTTTTACTCCGGCACGTCAAGCGTTTTGACAATTCAACAAACAAATGTGAGGGAATCATGAAAAGGGCACATCTGTTATTTCTCAACCCTTTCCCCGGTGTGCGTCAGTCTTTTTAATTTCATTGCTTACTTTGCACAAGGCTGTAATTGCTTTACTGATGCTCAAGATATAATAGCAAGTTGGTGCAATGCAATGCAAACACATGGTCATCCTGCTTTTATTATTCGTACATGGATTTCATACAGTTCAAGCAGTTTGAGAAGCCCTGACTCAGCATCCATGTGTATCATTTTGGACAAAAATGGCAGATTAAATCAAAAGGTTTCCGTGATTCTTATGGTTTATTGCCCCAACTGAGGTTGTCAGGTCACAGATTCCTATTTATGTCATTCTTGTTACTTTCTAAAGTGTTGATCATGAGGAAACAATTTGAACAAAGGGGGAAGTGTGTGCGTGTATGTAGAGAGAGAGAGAGAGAGAGAGAGAGAGAGAGAGAGAGAGAGAGAGAGAGAGAGAGAGAGAGAGAGAGAGAGAGAAAACAACAAGTTTTGCCTCCAGACTGCAGCTTCCTGTGCTGTAACTCAACCTCAGAGAGAAGTAACTGTCACCTGCTGGTATCACACAGCCAGGAAGCAGATAACTCACTGATCGTCTTTCAGTTCCCCTGCCAACTCAAAAGCAGGAAGTCAAACTGATAAGCCGAGGTTGGCCACAGACAATGAACTGTAATATATATATATATATATATATATATATATATATATATATATATATATATATATATATATATATATATATACAAAATGCAGACTGCATGGCTGGCGAGATTTATGACCCAAGATATGCTTGGGCTGTTTTTGTGTGTGTGTACCAAGTATCCCTCATATTGTTGGGATGTAAACATGTTTAAACAGTCCCACAGTGGCCATTCGGCTCTTTTTGGGACAGAAAACAAGTCCACAGAAATCATAAAGTTGTCTGGTGATTACTTGGTTTAAAGTGGAGGTAAGGGATAGGGCAAGTCCCCAGGAAGTGATGGAAACAAACATGTGTGTGTGAACCAAGTCTTCCTCATGTTGTGGGGACATAAATTTGTTTACACTGCTATGTTTTTGGGGACTTTTGGGGATAAAAAGCAACTTCCCATGCCGTGAATAATGAGACTTCAGGGTGCGAACATTTTGTAAGTTTAAGACAAAGTCAGGTTAGAGTTAGGCGAGTGCTGGTTATGTTATTGTTATAGTTAGGCTGAGTCTCCAGGAAATGAATGCAAGTCAGATGTAATTTCCTCTGAAGTGATGGAAACTCGACCGTGTGTGTGTGTGTGTCAGTGTGTGTGTGTGTGTGTGTGCAGATGCCCTTTCCTTTCT
>CAAKHC010000979.1:4185-19010 GCA_901007825.1 Macroramphosus scolopax
GGGGGGGGGGGGGGGGTTTTTAGGGGGGTGGGGGGGGGGGGGGCGGGGCTAATGGTTTGTTTGGTGTGTCAAGCGGGCCAACTGCTTTATTCTGGCAAAAGAAACTAGCAGGGAAAGGTTGAACTCTTTTAACCACTTGGACTAAACAACTATAAAAAGAAAATGTACACAGTACTGTTTTACAGCACAAAAGTATTCAATTAATTAGCATTACTATGATATTGATCATGGATACCTAATGAATCTTCTGGAACATATCTAAGAGGAGAGAGAGCATGCATCCATGTTGGCAGGGTGAGGGTCATACTGCTGTAGTCAGCACATGCACATCTACTAACATGTAGAAGGTTGGTTTTGTGTACCATGTTCACCATGTTAGCTTGGTGTGTTAGCATGTTAATATTTAGTAGTTAAGTCACTCCTGTGCAGGTATCCAACTTGTCCTTCAGACATGTGCAGGTGTCCCTCATGCAACACCCGTACTGTACTTCTTCCCTCTCAGGTTGCCTCTCACACAGGGGTCAACCTCACCCTCATATGGCTCACAAACTTGGCACACTTCAACCCATCACATTTCTGTAGCCATACACAGCAGTCTGGAACCGTTATCTACAGCGCACGATATACCTGCAACCAAAGAGCCTTGTTGGTATAGCAGGCAGAACGCACACTCAAACATAGTGACAGTCACAGGTCAGACAGCAAAGGGGTACTAAGGACGTACTAAATGTTTTCCTGATAGTATAAAGGTCATATGAGCGTCTGGAAGAAATGTAAAACCCATCCAATGGTTTCCGACACATTTTAGTCAAAGCCAAAATTTGCCAACCCCAATGTGGCGCTAAAGGAAAAGTTAGGTGTTGCCAAAGTCCTCCATCCTCCGGGCACTGAGAAATGTCGTTACTAAATTTCCTGGCAATCAATCCAGAAATCTAGAAGCTATTCAAGCCTGGACCGAACTCTCTGCCCACGGAGCCACTCTAGGTGTTCTAAAACTGGTTGAGATCGATCAGCTGACTCATTCAATGACCCCTGATTTATAACAAGCCCTGTACCTGCTACAGATTGTAAATTGGGAGATGAGAATGGTTTTACAAACAAATGTAACAATGATAACCGGCTCCTCCAGTCAGCTCGGCCTCATCCTGACTGTGGCTAACACACTGTGGTCCAAGCCTTTTCTCCTTCTGTCTGTGCTGAGGTTCTCGTACCATCTCACCCGTGTTTATCTCTGCAATGACACTTGAGTCTATATCTGAATTGGTTTGTTTAGAAAGTGTGAATGCAAAAGCTTGTCTCCAAGTGATCATCATTACATCTATGTCTAATTATAAGAAATGATTGAAGGCATCAGCCGCAAAATTCTTCAGGGGAAGTGCCGTCAGAGGGAAATGCTAAAACACTTGGACCCGCTTATATGAAAATCTATTAGCTTCAACTGACAAACTTTTCCATCTTCCATCACGTCTGGATCCTCAATCTTCCGTTTCCCTCTCTTTCTTCTCGTGATATTCAATATCAACAACCTCTCCCTGGCTGACTGTGCGTCGCATGGGGAAAGTTTCCATGCGGCCCCAGCGCCTGCTGAGGCGGTACGATACCGCTACAGACTGAACTGTTTCCGTCCATCAACCTCTGCTCTCAGAAGTCGTGTCACATAAACAGACACTTTCCACTCCCCCAGACCTGAACCTTCATAACTCCCTCCCTCTCTCTAGTACACACACACACACACACACACACACACACACACACACACACACAACAATGGTAATCAAAATGACCTTACATGTTTACCTGAGGAAGGTATAGATGACATAAATGAGCGTGCAGGCTTACGCAGGCCAATAGCTGTGTGAGAAGACTTCTGTGAGGGCTCTTGCATGTGTTTAAGTGTTTGTCACATACTTTAGCATTTCCGTGGCCAAACCATTAACCAGAATATGACTTCTGCAAAACTGAACCACAAGAAAAGGAAAAAAAAAAGACCAAATGAGAGCAGCAGGTCATTTGAAAAGCAATAAAACCTCATCAATCAGGTTTGCATTCTTATGGCTTTTATGGCAACCGATAAAATTGGATAATATGATTAAATCTTATTTTCCACCAAACAGTCCAACTGTGTGCATTTACAAATAGAATTTATTTACGAGTATAAAGGATGGACTGAGACAAGTGTGAGGCTGGGTCAAGTTGACGGGCTCCTCAACTCCCTCCAGACCTGGTCTGCACTGGCCGGAGCCCAAACACTAGTGACGTGACTGAGGTAACAAGTGCACCAAGTTAAGACAAAGGATGTGGAGATATAAACCTTTTGCACACACATATGAATAATCTGCGCACAGATGACAATTTTTCTAAATAATTCCAAGAAAAACAAGCTAAAATAAATTAAAAGTAAAGTAAGTTTCTTTTTACAGGTTTGTTCACAAGTAATGTAAATCTATATGTACATTAAAATGGTATGGCACCATTTCAAGTAGCCTCCCCGCCTTCGTCTAACCACCTTTATTAATCTCCATACACACGCACACACATATCAGCTGTCAGATCCAAAGCAACAAACAAGTAAACAACCCATGACCTTATGGCATGGTCATTTATTATGGCATGGAGAGATGACAGGATGATATGACAACTGGTACCAGCTGGTAACAATTACAACGACTGCATAATAATCAAATACCTGACTGCCCTCCACACGCACACGCACGCACGCACACACAGGCCATCTTAACTGATGGAAACTTCCTTCTCAGGCATAGTGTCGGCTGTCAGTGTGGTCCATTTCCTGCCAGGTCTGAACCAGCTGAGCCAGGCGGGTCTCATGTTCCATTCGGGGAGCCTTCAATCACTCTTCTCTGGGAATAGTGGGACGAAGTCTCCCTCTGCTGCCCTGAGTAAATAATTGCTATGCTGACATTTACAATCCAGTCTTAAAACACATGACCTCACCAAAGAAATAAGGATTTAAACTTATTTGAACATTTAATCAGGATATATAGATACAGATATGCATTTAACGCATGTAAATAATGACCAACAATACAGACTGCGGCCGCATTTGTTTTACTTTACTACATCCAGGGTGCAGACTTGCAACTGTTCCTCAAGGACATGGCCCAAATCGAGTGCGCCTGCGCCGGTGTGCGGTAGTTCCCGGAAGTACATCCGCGCACGTGAAGCATTTGACAACCTTGAGAAGACTACAAACAGAGAGACTCCAGCATCCCATGTCTCACAACAAACCGCCTCAGCGATGCCTGTGACAAGACTACTGTAAGTGCAATTACCCCTTATCACTTCTTTTAGTTAGATACATAGTTAGATACACGATACATAGTTAGATACACGTAAAGAATTCTTAAATACCTATTTGATCTTTGTCAGCGACTTCTCTGGTAGTTTGGTAAGCTAGCAGCGCCAGCTAACGTTAGCAGCCTCCTTGCTGTATGAAGCTGTTAGCAAGCGATGTTTTCATTCACAGCACTTGACATATTGGATTTTCCTTTTAATCCGCGAAGTATTTCCTCTCTGTGAGTCTCAGATATCGTCACATCGTATGAGTGATACGCTAATAACGTTGGGTTAATGCTGTAACAGTTAGCCAGTATTAGCCTCGCGTGCTAAAAACATCCTGCCTTATCAAGCAGTATCAGTATAGCTGATGTAGGTTAAAGTGACAAAAACAACTCGGTGTAGAGGTTTTTCAGAAAGTGAAGTCAGTCGACTGCATCCGTGCCATCTTTGTGGGAAATAATATCACATTTTCCTTACACAGTCTAGTAATCTCTAAATCTAATCTAAAAGGGTGAATTTAAGATCCTTCCGGTCTGGAAAATGCCCACGTCAAACGAAATTTTACGAAATTGAGGTTAATACTATATATCACTGTAACTCCAATGGTATTTACTATGATGAATGAGTAAAACTACTCATACTAGCATCAATCAGAACAGCTCTAATTGTAATGTATTTTTGGTCTTTATAAAGGTTAGGTAAGGATTTAAAGGGGGAGTCAACTATTGTAATCCAGTACTCTCCTAATCTAATACTCTTGTCAAATTCAGTAAATCTCTCCTCAACGTCTGCTGGCTGTCAGTTCTGTTATCAGATAGTCGATCAATCCCAAGGAGAGATGTAATATATCCTCAGGTTTATATGCCAGCACCCTTGTGATGTCCTAAACTCTTTGTGCTAATTTGACTTGTACAATTTTTTGTTCTCATCATCAAATTTAATGAAGGACAAGTTCTCATAAACAGACCTTGCCAATTAAAAAGCATCAGGCAGATAGAGTGGAGAATTTAGGACACAAAGAACCAGACATTTCAATACAACTGGAAGAGTGAATGTTACATCAAGACGAAGAATGTGATTTCTGTTGGCACAAACCCCACTCAGCAGTCACACATGTGTCTTTGCATTACATAACTTTGTTTTTTGACAGGCGTTTAAAAAAACAGCACTTCTAGTCTATGTATATATTCACATGATATTGCAGGAAACAAAATTTGGATGTCAGAGAATGAGAATGAGTCCACCTCCTTTTCTCGTCCCAGATATCCCCTCTACCAGCTGGGAAACCCTCAGTTGAGAATCTTCAGGCCCAACTGGTTCCTAACGCTGGTGAGGCCAGGAAAAGAGCAGCCTCCTGACACCGTCCAGTTTCGCATCCCAATGGAGTAAGTCTCGACTTACAGATTTTTCCTGTCATTGTGCAGTCCCCAGACTTCCACTAGTAACACTGGTGCGCCGTACTGAAAACTCACCTACTCTATAGCGGATTAGTGGATATTCTGATGTTACATTTCTCCTGAAACTACTACTGCAGCTCCTTTAGTGTTTCAAGCATATGAATTTTTTGTCTGTGAATTTGCAGACTTGCATGCACCCTCTGTCAATCTAGCGTGAAAGGTTTTTGGGTCTATTACTGCAAAAAACAGTCAAAATGGGCTTTAGTATGAATAATTGGACCTGTTCTGGTACGTCATCATTGTCACAATGAACAGATTGGTCTTTTTCAGCTTTTCTTCTCAGTCGACACAGAGCTGTGGGGAATTCAGCCCCCTATACTTTCAGCCGGGTAGATGATGGATATCACACTGGCTCGAACCTGCCTTAATGATGAAGAATAGCACCCCAGTGACTAAACCTCCTTCTTAAGGATACAAATATAACTGATGCCCTTTGAGGGCTCTCAGTTTTACAACTTAAAGAGTACAGAATCTGCTGTTTTATTCTGCACGATAGTTTAGGTTGTTACTCTTGTTAAGTGTTTTAGTGTAATTCAAAACTGTTATATAATGAACATATGTTTCACATTTTGTGCTGTAATAATTTGTTTTTACTGGCACTGTAGCC
Organism: Macroramphosus scolopax; assembly: GCA_901007825.1. Lineage (NCBI taxonomy): Eukaryota > Metazoa > Chordata > Actinopteri > Syngnathiformes > Centriscidae > Macroramphosus > Macroramphosus scolopax. Next base: position 9,550 of record CAAKHC010000979.1, read on the forward strand.
CTCTGGCCCCCCACCAGTCATCTGCACTAAGCATCATGGCCACAAGGTGGTGTGACAACCTCAATGACAGAAATGAGAGGCATCATTTCCTCAACAGTATGGATGGACATTTCTTTACACCCTCTGGCTGCCACAGGGGCAGTTGGTTGGGGTGGGAGGTCAAAAGGATTGTACTTATGTGGCCCTGCAGGGGAGGTTTTTAGTCATGTTATGAACTGACGGCTAGACGTCACACTTAATGCACATAAAGGAGAGGATATTAATATTTACTGAAGAAAGAATTTTTCATATTGCCTATATTGTGCCTCTTTAGATTTATTTCTTATATTTAGACATAATTTACACTTTTACAGCAGAAAAGTGCTTTTACAACATTTCCATTTGTTTATCCTGCAGTTAGATTATTTATCCTGCATGTTCTGGTGTTTACATTTTGAGTGGAGTTTTGATTTGTGAATAAAATTCCTACTCTTCTATATATTTTTTTTAACCAAAAGTTTAGTATTTGACGATAGTATGAAGTGGCAATTATTATTGCCACGTACAGTATATGTTTAAAAGTACCATGAAACACTGTTGTAGTTTAAATCTATATCACCCAACTCTACCTGCAACAGGCCAAAATCCTTCCCTGTGTTGTACCAAGAGGGGTTCCTACAATTTTGTCCATCCCATTCAAATGTTGTCAACACTTATTTAAATATATGTGACGTGTATTCCACATACCAGATGTATGCCAAAAAACTAACAGATAGATATTCCCTCATTTGGCGGTGGGCCAACATCTCCCATAGCTGTTCTGTGACTGTGAAGCCACATGGTATATGATTCATGTAATTTCTGTCCTGATGAGTCCCCTCACTGACCCCCTCTGTTCTCTATGAAAGCATCTGCATACAGGAGGTCCTTACCAGTCAACCCCCAGTAGTGATGAGCTGATTTTAACTACCTCCCTGAGCCAAGGTCACTGAGGTTAGCAGTACTTCTCAGGCGCTGAGAGGTCCAGAACCCACACTGGGGAGAAAAATTGAGGTTTGAGGCAGATCATCTATGTGTCTCTGGTGGGGTTTAGACCATAATCTGTTCATCCAGGTGCCTGGCCTCCCACTCTGCTTCTTGCCTCTCGTCTGCCAAACTCCTAGGGAGCTTATGTAATTGTGTGTGTGCGTGTACCAGATATTCCTCATGTTGTGGGGACTTTAATTGACTTTGGGGGACAAAAAGTCCCAGTGATCAGAATCATAACATTTCTCTCTGAAGACTTGTTTTGAGGCCGTATTACACTTTTTTGGGTCTTTCCATTTCCTTTAGTGTGTTTGTGAAGCTTTTTGGTGCATGTAAAACATCCGGGTTGCACCATCAAATTGGGGTGTAAAGTTCATCTTAACCTTATGTTCCAATTCAAACTGGCCCTGCACTCACTTTCAGTTGCACCTTGATCATTTAAGACACAACCTACGTGATTATAATATTGTCACATTTTAATGTCGTTTGCATCACTTGCCAGTCGATATGCAGTGCAACAGGAAATACAGATATATATACCCTGCGTTGCTTCCAGCCTTTTAGCCAGGAGGGAATGTCTCCATCAAGTTCTTTAACACACATAATTTTTCCTCTTAATTGTTCATACAAGCCTGTTGGTAGCTTCCGGCTGACATACATGAATTTCAGTGCTGCAAAGTTACAAACAGTAGGGGAGGCAGACTCAGACAGTCTAATCCGAAAGTACTATCTTAGCTTTAAACCACATTGGCTAATTGTGATTATTGGTGGTTGATGCATTTGATGTTTATGGATCCCTCAGTTGCCTATGGAGAGCAGCGCTCGCCACATCTGAATTTGCATAAACACGACTTGATCTCTCCTATATGCAAATGAGGTCCGTCCACGGCGACACACCAGGCTGCCATCAAACTCTGGTCAAACTAGGCAATAGTGGGGTTGGACGTAGCTGGTTGTCTGTTCTAGTCTTCCTGTCTTTTTTTTTTATTCGTTTTTCTCAGTATCACTCGCTTTCTATCTTCTGCACATGTCTTTCTCTCCTCTCCTCCTGTCCCACCCTGGACTCTGCTGTTTATTGTGCTTTTCTTGAAGGCTTTGCAACGCGTCCAAAACCAACCCCTCTTTGGCACCTGTGATGTGTTCTCTCCTAATGCTTTTTCTACTTGCTATGGGATGTATTTGTTTGTCTTTTTGATTGTTCTCAAACCTTTTGTGCTATGTTAGTATTTCCTCTCTGCTCTAGATGGAACATCATCAAATTTCTGGGTTTCCTCCCACACACACACACACACACGCACACACAAACACACACACAGACACACGCACGCACACACACACACACAGACACACACACCAACACACAGACTCACACACACAGACACGCACACAGACACATACACAGACACACACACAGACACAGACACACACATACACACAGACACACACACACACACACACACACACACACACACACACACACACACACACACACACACACACACACACACACACACACCTGTTTTACCTCACCTGGCATGACCAGGGCTGACAAAAACACACAGACAGGAACAGAATGCTGAACATTGTGTTCTGGCTACTAAGTCACGTTTTATGCTACTATGCCGTACTGTGGTTTCTCACTGTAATCCGACTTGAAAGCACCGACCCTTCCTCCCAGCAGATCGCATTGTCTTTGCACTCCCATAACTGTACAACACCTGTTGGATCAAACAGTGTTCGCTTCACAAGGGAGATCACTCTCTCTCTTACTGTTTTCCTTTTCTATTTAATAAGATCAAGTTAGAAACCAGGTAATTTTATCATACTGATTCAATTCTGACATTAAGCTAAAGACCCTGTTCAGACTTGGCATTAACGTACGTCTTGGTTCATCCGATCAAGTGATCATTCTCCCAAATGGAAATTAACGGCTCTATGCACAGGTTGTGAATGCACCCAAAATGCCTTGAAGACACATTGAGATTTGATCACCCGGACCTCGTTCGGAGGGGGTCTGGGCCGCTGGCCACATTCTTTTAGCAATGAGAACATTAATACGACCTGGGCCATATTTAAGGACCACCTGTTCAACTGAAGCTTGGAACACACCGAGGAAAATACCCAGTCCATGTTGTTTAGATCTCCTCTCTCACAGGTTAAAATTACAACAACTTCAACAGTATTTGATCTTCGCAAATGGAATTTCTGTACGTGTTTATTAGCATATAAGAAGGCCAGTGGTCACTCGAGGTCCCTGTAGAGACGCAGTAAAGGCCCAGTGTGAACTAACGTACGTCGAACTGTCGAGGTGCGTATGTTGATGCCATATATGAACAAGGCCTTAGTGACTCCCGGTGACCTGATGTTTGATCTTTTTCTTTTCTCAGACCAAAACCTCGAACAATATACGTAATCCTTCACACGCTACTCTTATATACTCCGCTTCTCAACTGTCTCTTCTCTCGTCAAGTCTCGGGTTTCTCACAGCGGCTTTCTCTCTAAACAAACCTATTATCATCTTGATACTTCACGTCGAGCCACTGTGTGTGTGTGTGTGTGTGTGTGTCGTCTGTCGTGACGGGAGGGGTGAGGGGGGTGAGTGTGCATGTATCCACCCAAACCTGACAATGGGGCAGACTGACAATGAAGAGCGGCTTTCTTTTGCCTTTCAACTGCGCAGAAAACAACTCTCCTGTTTCATTCTAATCACCGAGCCGCTCCGACGCAACCTTACTTTGATGTTGTGTGTTTGTGTGTAGACTGTTGTACTGGTTGTACCTCGGATGTTTACCCGACAGCGTCTTATTAAAGCTTTCAGCCACGTAACATTAAACTACATTACACATGAGAGCTCGTAGTGTACAGTGGTCCACTGTTCCTCCTGGCTAGTGCGCCTTCCGGTGTCATCATATTCTAAATTTAAAACATAAAATATTTGTTTGTTATAATCCAGACAGCTAATTAATTTAACAAATTAGTAAATAAGCTTTAGGGCTTTGGTAGTTCAGGGTAACATAAGGAAGTGATTCAGCCTTGTTACTATTTAGATTGAAGATATGATACAAGACAGAAGGTCTGCTTCTATTAATGTTCAAATTGAACCAGTTATATTGTCTGAATGCACAATAACTATGTTGCCAAAGAACATTAGGTTACACAATTTGCTTGATTTGACTTGATTTCTTTTCATCTAATGGTAATCAGTTCCGTTTATTCTATTCCCGTATTGTATTATACAACCAGGGTACTGTCAGTACAAGCCACGCCCACTTCTGGTCTGTTACCTGAACACACTTACAGACCGTGTTGTCGGTGAACAGATGACGACGTCTCTGCACGTCCCTTCTAGCTGCCTCTGTCCTGTCTTGCAAGTTGTCCTTTCACCTTCTTCATTCATGCTTTCGGAACACTGGTGAAAACGGATCTACTGAAACTGATACCGAAAATCTCCTCGGCTCAGTGTTTGCCCCAGATTTTTAGAATATTAAGCACACAGGCGCTGGAAGATTCATGCCATTGGATGGATTACATGCCGAGGCAGAGGTCTGCAGGTTAATCCGCCAATTGACGGATCTACTATATTGTCACACGTAGAAAAACTATGTCAGAGCGAAGCAAAACAAAGGCATCAAGTTCACCCTGTTTCTTCCTGCATGCCTGGATCCCTTTGAGAACCTGTTCCTTGTAGCACCACTTGATATCAGATTTACATCTCACTTCTACACCTCCGCTTGAACACACATTGTTCTCTTCCGGGTCTGCATGAATCAGTGAACTCTACACAACAAATAGGATGAAACCCATTTTAAATAATACAAAGAATATCAGGTGATTGTACGGGAAGCACTGCATGAGACTCCCCTTTACCGAGATAATGAAGTGAGACGTTACGCACAGAACTTGGGTGATGTCGTCACATTCAAAATCATCGACACTTTTGCCAGCGTCGTCAGTCTTATTATAATTGATGAATTAATAGCATAAACGTGCGAAGACCAGTCGACCAATGGCTTGAACTGAAGACTGCCACTTCACCGGGAAAGGCTTTGGTTGGGTGCAGCCTCGTCTTGGGAAAGGAATCTTCGGAGTAAGTGTGTTTCCGTATAAATATATACCAGTTGCTGAGGAACGATTCCTTTAGCCGCGGCAGCTGCTGGAGACGGGTTTTTCATTCTTCCTGTGAGGCAGAAAGTCGTGAAAGGTTATCTTGTGGAGTCGGATGGGTGTTTATACTGGGAGGATGATCAGATGCAGCTTGCATCACTATTGGAGACGCCACAACCTTTTGTCTAAGTTTAGTCTTGTTTATGCAGACACTTATCTTGACATTTTCTCCGAAGGCTTTCCCTCAGACTGGGTTTCACTTCGCAGCTGCGAATCAACTCATGTATTGACGCACTGAGAGCGAAAGCGGCAATCCAATTTGACCCCTGTAAACAGGCCTTCGGTAAATATAGTGTGGAGTATTTTGTGCCTGTTAATGTAAGCGATCTATTTTAACGAAGAAATGTTCGCAGACGGTGATGCAGGCAGATTTTCAGAGAAGAACTTTGATCACGCGGAACAAATCTTTGCCGTATCACGTAAACACATTGATTTCAGAAAACACTCTCCTGTTCAGGATCCTTGTTCCCTCTGCTAATGATCCAGAGGAGACCTTGCACTCCCCAAGCCACTTTTCTCTCTTCTATTCTCACTCCACTGCACATCACTTCCATCTGGCAAGTACACTGTGCGAAAGGGGGAAGAGGTGCCAAATCTTTAGAAACATGATTCTCTTTTCTCTCTACACTATAAAAGGGGTTGAAATAGTTATAAGTTGACCTTAACATGATGTTCCAAACCTTCCCGCACTCTGTGGACTTCCACCGTAAGACCACCTTGTGGGTCTGGACCAGCATCATCTCCCAGTGCAGGGAGCGCTCTCTTCTTACAAAGGCAGCTGCTGTAAGTTTGGGTTTGTAAGAAATACCCTGTCCTGCTCGAGAGCCACCACACCGAACCATCACGTGTTCTGTAATGGTGGAATTAAATGTGGAAAGAGTTACTCAAGTATCGTAAATGCGAGCTTTGCCCTTCTTGGTGAGCACAACTTAGCAGGTAAAATGTGTTCTTGGTCTTCATCAGTGTGAGCTTTGCCAAATTTTAGTCTATAACAGAGGGAAAAGGCAATTGTTTGTAAAGCGTGGAACATTGTATTACATCACACTTGGGTACAAAGAGCCCTTGTGTTTACAGATGGGATTTTCTCATGCATGTTTGCCTCGCCTAATATTGTTTCAACAGCTCAATGTGATGTGCTGTTTCCTCGTGAAAAAAAAAAATGGAACATTACATTGTCCCTTTCTATCAAAGAAATATACGAGTTGATAGAACCCACCGTATCCCAACTACTCATGTCCGACCACAGCGTCGCTATTAAGCACTTTGTCAGTTCCTTTTCGGGAGTGCTTTCTGCCAGGCTAATTCAATCGGCCAGATTGATTAGCAGTTAAAAGCCTTTCTTCCTCCGTTCGGAGCAATCCGTTCCAGATTCTGCCCGGCGGACTAGCACGAGCTCGACTGGCCCAACGGATCCGCTGGTGCCAGGCCCACTTCCTGTGTAGGGTTTCACTGGGCGCGATCAATACATGCAGACAACTAATTTGATGAGCACTGACACTCACATTTCTCTCCTCTCCACTTTATGGTTTGAGGGATGGAAGCGGAGTATGTGTTTGTTGTGGAGCTTTCTGTGCGTCACATCATGTAAAAAAAAGACTATGGTAATGTAATGTGACATCTTCCCTACCTCCATCACTTCTTTACCCCAAACAATGATGTTGAATGTCTAACGAATGACCTCCTCTCTCTCTTTCTCCATGCTTTCTTGCATGTTCTCCTCCTCTATCTGGTCTGAGCAGAATGACCAAGTGTGACGTAAAGAACTACTTGGAGAAGATCTATAACGTCCCCGTGGGAGCCGTCCGCACCAGGATACAGTTTGGTGAGCATATACTGTAGAATCTTGCAAAACTCTGTGTGGTTGACACTACCTCATTCATTTTTTATAGACTTAATGCAAAGTATGGAGCTCTGGAGGAGTCCTGGAGGAGACAATTATTGGTAGATCACACACAGCCTCCTCCAAAATAACAAAACAGTGGTTGAGGGGCAAAAACCTGGAAGTGAGCTATGGAATTCACAGAAAGATGTTTTCGGAAGCATGAATTGAAATTGTTTTTTGGTGAATAGCAATTTCGTTGCAGTAATGGTTCGTCTTCCCGGGTCTCTATTCCACCTAATACGCACAGCTGCTTATCGGACAATCTGCTGCTACAGCACTCTAGCCTCCAGATGTCCCAGGATAACCCATGCTCCCTCCACACAAACACATACTTTTCATTTACAGCCTTGCAGGGCCCTAAATACTCAACACGCACATCCTCATCATCTAAACCCAAAGTCTTACCCCCGTGGCAAGAACGATTTTGCAGCCACAGTTGTACCTTTAGGTAATGCCTTTAAGACCACATCGATGGTCCACGGACACGGAGGATAGGGCCTCTTTCAGTCAAACAACCTCCCCTCCAACACTTGCTCTTGCATAATGTAACTTCGGTGTGTGAGGAGTGGCGTTCGTGCAACACAAACACCGATCTATACTCAAACTTTTCCAGGTGTTCTTTTTCAACAGTGGTATATTTCAGTTTTTTTGAAGGTACTGACACCCCCCCGAACTGTTTACACTCATGCATGTGCGAATCGCATTAACAGTTAATGATTGAAAGCTGCGTACAGGCAGGAATAGAATAGCAGCGATGTGCCGACAGGAGAACATGGAATGTCAATGACGTTTGGCGCACTTGCAGTGATGACAGGCGTAATGCGGGTACTAAAATAATCCCAACTTTGAGGCGATACCGACGAGGCAACTACCTAAGGAGGTGACGGAGCACTTACCAAGCAGTCTGTTAGGGTTACTCTCCCTTTTAGAATCAGGTGGTGTCCTTGCCACGTGGATAGCAACAAAATATTCTACACCGGCTTCCTGTAATTACCTCTTATGGCAGCAGAGGACACTATTGCCTCTGCCAAAGCTAAATTTTTTTTTGGTAATAATAATAATAATCCTCATGCATTCTTATGAGGGAGGAAACTGCTTCCGTTTGATTGGACTATTTTGGGGAATCCCTACAAATCTACACGTTTGCAAGTTCATGGAATAAAAGACGTTATGGGGATATATGTGTGTGGCTTGAAATTGCTGATTGACGCTGAAGAACAGGCTGAGGAGACGATGCACGAGCCCCCTTTGTGCTGTGACTGAAGGGCCACGAGGAGGAAAAGACTGGGAAGGAGACGTGGAGGGAGGCAGCAAAGAGGCGCCTACCTTAGCCTTGCCCACAGTGTTGGTTAAAGCTGTTTATTAGGGTTGTGTTGTTAAAACCTAGCGGAAAAGGAGAGCCCCTCAGGAGGGCGTGCTGAAGGAAAGCAGTAAGCAGTGGGTGTACATAGGGGGATAGAGAAGAAAGGGCCCCGGTGATCCTGAGGTGCGTCAGAGAAGGTATCCCTGTCTGTGTTAGGAGTTCCACTCCATTGGCAGCGTAAAGACTGGAACAGGCGGAGGAGAGTGAGGGGTGCAAACGACCCTTTCTTCCCTCCATGGGCAGAAGGGGTATTTTGGAAGAAGTTGCCATGGTTACCCCTCCGGCCTGGGATTTGTAATGTGATAGCTGGCTGCCAAACCGCAATCTCAAAGTGGGAGAAATTGTGCTTGCGTTTGCGAGTGTGCTATGAAAGCCCTGTCTGTGTCTGTATGTGTCGGGAAAGGTCTACATGAATTAGAAGAAACACGCGTTATGTTTTCAACGTTAAACTGTGTGCGCATCCAGTGTCTACCTGTTTTAATGCTTTGTGGGGAGACCGGTCAATGTCTTGTTCTTTCAAAGGTTACAGCGTTTCCCTGTTGATTTCCTCAGCAACCTAATCACACACACACGCACACACACACACACAGAGAGACACACTTTTTGCTACCTCTGTCTCCCACCCACATAGGGGCCTCCAGTTATTCAGGGGGGAGGGAGGGTGGGGGGTGTTTTACAACTCTGCTCAGGGCTTTCCCTGAGCAGTGGGCTGCCTGGCTTGTGATTATTAGCTACACGTACCAGACACACACGGACACACACATACACACAAATGACTAACTACAGCGGAATGTTTCCCTCGTTTTTCATGTTATAAACCGTTCCCATGGCAATGGCAGTTACTCAGAGGGCGTGTTGACTTGACCATTAGGGTCTCATTGGGATCAGCGTCCGAACAGTTCAAACAGTCGATGTGATTATTTGATATTGATTGTTAAGTGTTTGTATTATTGCATAACTAAGTTACCTATCTGTAGCGCCGCTCATCTCAGACACACACACACACACACACGCAGAAGGGCAGAACAATTTTCAGGTTAAAGTTAA
>CAAKHC010000983.1:5677-55054 GCA_901007825.1 Macroramphosus scolopax
ATGACTACGAAGTCATCCCCAACAGCAAATTCTATGTTTCCAGGACTGCCAACAAAGACAATTCCTCAGCCTACCATATCGATGGCAAGAAATCCACATTCAAAGAAGTGGGGGTTTTACTCCGAAGCCATGGTATTGACTTAGACCACAACAGATTTTTGATCTTACAGGTAATTGTAATTTTTTGATTTAATTTCCTCTTCCACTTCAAACTCTGCTTTTTTATCCCTTCTGTTCCTGCTCTTCATTCTCTTTCTATCACCCAGTCCTCTTTCAGTCGAATGTTTCATGTCTGCTTTAAAGCCATGCCTGTCTTCGAGAATAACCTGTTGCAGTGGTATTGGAAAGGAGAGGATGTGCCCCCTGACAGCCCTTAGAGTGCTATAGCAGCGCATCATGGTTTGAAACAATGTGGAAAAGGTGCGAACCATTATTTGCTGCTTTAGAATTTTAAGGAAATGCAATTTTATCTATATAAGGATCTAGATATGGGTCCCTGTGTTATAACATATAACCTAGATTTTTTTTAGTGGGGGCTGGATCTTTTATGGATTTGACCCTCTTGTGGGGACAAGTCGGACCTCCCTTTCTCTCCTTTTCCCATGTACCTGCCTCGCTTTAGCAGCACGTAAATATTGGCGTGTGAGAATAAACCCCAACCCCAATATTAGCAGTGCTGCTTCAGTGTGGCTGGATCAAACACCCTCCATTATCATAGCTTAGATATGATTTTTTATATTTTCCCCCACGGTGAATATATGGCATTTCTCTTTGCTTTTGGATTACTTTTGTTTTATTTTCATTTTTGCATTCTATTGAACTGAGCTTAACCAGTTCATTGGTTAGACTCTTACCCCTCCAATTTTATTGCGTTTGTGACCTAACCTTTATTACTGATTTATGTTGGTTGCTTACAAGTGCTGGACTTTTTGTGTGTTTGTGCATGCCCATTCTCTCACTCCTTAGATTTTCAGCTATCTGTGTATGACATTGCTACATTATTATGGGAAGAAGATTTAGCCTGTTCTCCAAGGTCACTTTTCCAGGCCTCTGGCTAAGGGGAAGCTGTCTATTTTGTGCACTGGTCAGAGCAGTGGATGACGTGGGATTTTTTCCCCTTCCTCCGCTGGCTTCTTCTTTTTCTCATATATAAAAGTAATATGTGAGCTGCCTATTTTTCCTACACATAAATTGGGACATAATTGGAGACATTAAAGTCTTGTACTATATCTTGATTGTGTTTGTGTTTAACTTGAAATGTATGCATAGCTTGAAATAATGCAGCAATATTGTTATTCTAAGCCATTTATGTCAAAAAATGAACAAAGATTCAGACGTATAATTACACCAGAGAGCTGTCCCTAACTTGGTGCCAAGTAGTTCACATGCACAATATTTGGAAATGCAACTGAGGTGTAGCTACAATAGGTCAAAATGTGCAAGCTATCAAAAGCATTGTTTTTAAATCACTTTACATTTAGTCATTTTAACACAAACTTCAAATTTGATGTTGAAAGTAATGCTGAGGTGTATGATGTGTTATTAAAATGTGACACTTTTTTACACTGTCCATGATTGTATCAGTCTGCTGGGGGGTGTGTGTAGTAGGTCCATTATATTATAAGTTTAAAGTTATTAATTCACTTAATAGTGAGTGCTGTTGGCATGCTCTACTAAATTACCTAAAATTATGAATTTTCTTATTCCCACTTGACTCTATTGCTCTGTGAATGATTGAATACATGTCAGTGTACATATATTTTCTTCCCTGTACTTAGGGTGAGGTAGAACAAATTGCCATGATGAAGCCTAAAGGACAGACAGAGCATGATGAGGGAATGCTGGAGTACCTAGAGGACATTATCGGCTCCTGTCGCCTCAAAGAGCCCATCCAAACCCTGGCGCGCAGAATTGAACTGCTCAATGAGCAGAGGGGAGAGAAGGTGATATATACTCTAACTATATCCTCACTCATTCATGAGCTAATTAACTCTTCTTGTGTCCTGGCTTTTCTTTTTACAGTAGAGCTTATAGTTTGATGTTGAAAGTATTTTTTTTTTTTTTGTAACTAATAGATATAAGATGATATGAGCCTTTTTAAAGTAAAATGTACTGGAATGACTGACGAAAAATTTGTTCTATGATTTCATCAGAATATTTATGTGGCAGCAGAGTGAGGGAGATGTACAAATTATATATCTTGTCTAAATACCGTACTCATGCATATGATTTAGAACAAAAAATTGTATTTAAACATTTCAACTGATATGAAATACTATGATGTTTACTGTTATAGCTCAACCGAGTAAAGCTTGTGGAAAAAGAGAAGAACGCAGTGGAGGGAGAAAAGAACAAAGCTGTGGAGTTCCTCACCCTGGAGAATGCCATCTTCCAACACAAGAGTCAGCTCTGTCAATATTATGTGTGAGTACACCAGCACCAACCTTTCTGTTCCGTCCAAAAGAAATTAAACAAAAATATTAGCACTTTACATTTCGGTTTAGATCGATCAGAAGTCTTGAAAAAATTCAGTTGAATGAATACAACTTTCCTTTAAGAGCCGGAACTGTAATATTGCTCAGATCTGTCTGAATCTGCGAATATGAAAACTTTTCAGGCATTCTTTGTAAATAATATGATACATTTTTTATGTGTGAATAGAAATGACTATTCAATAGTATCATGTTGAATGAGCTAGGATACTATGCCAACATTAAAATCACATGTTCATGTTGACTAAATAATAAATAAATGTATATTCTAAATATAACATTCTAAATTGGGACATTTGGCATACTGACTACTAGTATTCTGATACTTGAGGTCCGTTTTGGGCGAATTATATTATCATAAAAGATCCATTCCATGTATATAAAGTCATACTTAAACACTCAATGGGTGTCTTGCAAGATTTCTCCCTTTTTTCATTTCACAAGTTGAACTTCTGGACACTCTGAGTCCATTCTCAGTGTTTGTGCACTGAAGACTTTGAGTTTCAATATCATACTTATGTATTTTGAATATTGGACCAGGATCGACTTTTTAAACTATTTGTGATGTCACTAATCATGTGCGTAGGCCCGCCCCCTTAATATCTGATTTTCTATAAGAAAACGTACACTTTTATCAAAGAATGTGAAACAGCCTCTTCGTGTCAACATCTGCACATACATCATTCTGCAAGGTGATGCTCAAACAATTGTAAGGAAAAATAAGGACAAGATTTTTGACTGGAGGGGAAATGTAAGTTAAATCTCTCAAAGATTTTTCCTGTATCTCTTTGTCATTAGTCATGATCTGCAAAAGCGTGTGGTGGATAAAGAGCAGGAAAAGCAGAGGATCATGGAGGACACCAAGGAACTCACTGAGAAGAATTCAAAGATATCCCAAGAGATGGAGAAAATGAACCAAGAGCTCAAAAATGTGGAGAAGTAAGAGATTTTGTTTCATTCTGTCCAAAGCCAGTTCAACATGAGTAGATGGTTAGTTATTCAATCATTTTTTTGTTGTCCTTTTTTCCATGAAAATGTTTGTTTAGTGTCATAATTCAAATACAGGTCTGAAAAAGTGTAGAATTATTACTAGTAAATATACTGTGTGCTTAGTTTGAGTGCTGCATAAGTGCTTTAAAGTGCATTGAAACTTGTTGTTCTATTGCATTCAATAGAAATGTATTCAGCGTTAAATCTTCATAATAAAAACGTGGAAATCTGGCTAAACTTTTTAAATTAAATGTTACTTGGATTCAAATAGTCATGGTTTTGTATGTTTCCTCTTATAGTTTTGACAAGTTGCTTTTTTTTTTAATGATGATTCCTAGTGTAAGCTGTAAAAATGTTGTTACTCCATCAGGAAACAAAATAAGCTCAACAAGTACATTGAAACCCAGAAGGAGAAGTTCACCCAGCTGGACCTGCAGGACGTTGAGGTGCGTGAGAAGATTAAACACTCAAAGAGCAAGAACAAGAAGCAACAGAAGCAGCTTGAGAAGGACAAAGAGAAGGTGTGTTAACCTTTTATATTGTGTTCCTCCATTACATCCAACTGAATTTCATTTTACATGGTAGTAGTGGGTCTTTCAATCTCATACTGTCACAGTGGTCATAGGCAGACAGACACACAGTCTGTCAGAAGAACTTCACAATTTTTACTATATTTTTACAGTGCATACCCATCAACAAATACAGACTTGCACTATTAGTCAACCAGTGGTATGGCACCCCAGTTGTACTGTTTATTTTGTCCTCTGGCCAAGAAAGACACATGGGCAGTAAAAATACAATTTCCTGCTCATTGCAAACACAAGTTCTTTTGTTTGAGACTTAGAGAAAATTACATTTATCAAGGATTTACACAACACATATAGGGGTAATTGGTAAATAACTGATTATTTCAGTAGAACTGGAGGTATTTCCCACAATAAATAGAGATACTACAATCATACGCTTCGTAGAAGATAGAAAAAGAAGTTCTTGACTGGAAAATTTTTGTGAAAGGATAGCATTATTTAAGTTCTCTCAATATAATACTTGATTCTTGTTAATAGTAAAAAAAAACCTGTCAATTAACATTTATACAATAACCAGCCTTTGGTAGGTATATATTGTCTACATTGCTTCTAATAGACATTTGTCTTGGGCGTGTGTGTAGCTTTAATTGGTGTTTGTCATTAGCAACAGTATGTTGAGAACCTGCTCTTATTTTTAATTTCTTACTTTTACAAAAGGGAAATGTGAGAAAGTACAACCAGAAATACATCAAATATTTTGAGAGTTGTAAATCAACTTTTCATGTCCGGAATGGGATCTACCCTAAACTCGCCACTAGGGGGCCGTGAAGTAACAGACAAGTTGATTGTCAGTGTGTGACTAATGTTAGCATGCTCATACTCCAGTTTACTGTTTTTGTTCCTTTCTGTTTAATTTTGTTTTAAATTGCTTACTGACTGATTCTCACACAAACCCACTTCAGAGTTTCTTATATCTTCTCATGTCCTGAAACAATGCAAAGACGGCTGTTTCTGTTTCTAAAATTCTATCTGCTCCACCTACAATGGCTGTGCTCTGGAAATGTCTTGGTCAGAGGGGGAGCTGGGCAGAGGCAGGCAGACCTCTGGGGAGCAGTGTTCTGCTGTGTGGTAGTCAACTATGGCCTGGCTTGTGTAACACTCCCAGCAGCCACATTCACATTTCACCCGCTGTTAACCCTAAAAAACATAGACTATATACACACACCACTCATTGCCTTGTTTCAGACTTGCCAAATGGCAGGCTGTCGTGCCAGTTTTAACCAGGGCTTGCTCTGTCTTGATTGTGTGTTTATAGTTAATTACAGTTGTGTGTTTTGGACTGCTTCTGAATTTGTTTGTAGCTGGCACATGCAAGAAATGTGTTCAATCCATTTACTTTAAACCCCCTGTCTCCTCAGTTCTTCACTCATTTCTTTATGTCATCATTCTTTAGATTAAGAGGGAATAGTTGTTAGTCTTTGGTTGATGTTCTCATATTTGACGTAGACCGGTGTGGACACTGTTGCTTAGAATCCATCTGTTTTTCTACCTTCTCCTGGCTGGCTCATCTTTCAGCTGGAGGAAGTGCGCAGTGTACCAGCCAACAGTGAAAAGGCCATCTCTGAGGCAACAGCTCGCAAGGAAGAGCTGGAGAAGCAGAAGATGAAAGAAGAAGAGAAACTTGAGGAGGTGATGGAGAGTCTGAAGGAAGAGACCAGCGGCTTGCAACAGGACAAAGAGGTATGTAAATAAATCTTAGTATTTGCTTATTCTGTGCTCTATTTTTCTAAGCATGATAGACAGTTCGACCTGTTTATCCGGGGGGGGTCACTCCGATTTACAATCCTATCTGTTTATTCTCAGACCAAAGAGAAAGAGCTGATGGAACTCAGTAAGGCTGTAAACGAGACTCGCTCTCGTATGGACCTGGCTCAATCAGAGCTTGACATCTACCTTAGCCGGCACAACACAGCTCTGACACAGCTCAACACGGCCAAGCAGACACTTCAGACAACCTCTGACACGTTACGGGAACGCCGCGCTGCTATTAAAGACCTTGAGGTCAACATACCCCAGAGAGAACAGGAGCTCAAGAAGGTGAAACATTTTGTTTAGGCAGAATTCACATGGGACAATTGTCATCTGTCTATAATAAATAGTATTGCGTAGAATATGTCTGTACGGCCCACGGGATCATTTGTGCAAACTTTTCCTTGAATTTTTTTCTCTTTTCTCTCCAGGATGAGGGCGAGCTGGAGGGGCTGATGAAGATGGATAATGAGACTCGGGAAGTAGTGAGAGAAATGAGGCAGAAAGTGGATGAAGCCAAAAGCTCTCTGTCCTCCAATCGTAGTCGAGGAAAGGTCCTGGATGCTCTCATGCACCAGAAGAAGAGTGGCAGAATCCACGGCATTCTTGGAAGATTGGTAAAATATATGACAATACGGTGTTACACCACAAGGATTTCATGTGTAGCTGACAACTTGAGTGTCATGTTAACAACGAACATCATCAACCCTGCCTGAATGGAACACTGCTAGAAAAACATTTAGACAATATACTACTACTCATCCTCACATTTGTTTTATGTGAACTGAATTTCTGCCAAAAGTCATATCAGTGTTTTGTCTTTGTTTGTAGGGAGACCTTGGAGCCATAGAAGAGAAGTATGATGTGGCTATTTCCTCTAGCTGTGGTGCTCTGGACAACATCGTGGTGGATACCATCGACACAGCTCAGAAGTGTGTCACATTCCTCAAAGAGCAGAACATCGGTGTTGCTACTTTCATTGGTCTTGATAAGGTAAATATAACTACATTTGTGGCCCACACTTACAAGAGTGTAAACTGGTGTCCTCCGCATTCTATTCATTTGGTGGTGCCAACATTTAGAGAAACACCTTCTGAATAGTCCTTTTCAGGCTTCTCTGTTTCCAGTTTGGTGCAGACCCACATTTTGACATACCGTACTTTTCGGAATATAAGCCGCACCTGACTATAAACCGCAGAAGCTAAATTGAATGATGTGTACACAAGCCGCACTGGACTATCAGCTGCCGGTAACTGTCTCGCTCTCGTAATGTCCGTCTGCCTCGCTGTCATTCTGTCTCTCGTACCACTTGCGGTTCCACTTTTACTTTTGCGTGCTCCATTAGCTGTAAAAATCCATAGATTAGCCGCACCGTTATATAAGCCTCAGGGTCGAAAATGGGGAAAAAGGCGCAGCTTATAGTCTGAAAAGTATGGTAATCATTTTGAGACAGCTTCGACGTTAATTCAGAGCTTACAAAAAGAATAACAACATAGAGCAAGCAGAAGAGCAAAATACAGCATTCTATAAACAAAAACACTCAGCAGTTCCCTCCGTTCATATTTAGTTGTTATTTTTCCGAGTTGCTCAGATATTACATAGTGTTCAAAGCTTTTGCTAAGTGAGTTTAGCCCTGCCTGGGAGTTTTTCAGCTTCTTTTGAGTAGGTACTTATTTCTCCCTAATCGGCCCTGAAAGAGGTTCTTCAGGACGTCTGTGCATGTTCCTGCGGTTAGAACATGCTTAAAGGTCCTGCGAGTTCTGGTAAACAACCTCACGGTTTCACATTTATTAACCGTTTCAACTTTGAGGTAGCAGTATTCAGGTTACGTGCAGTAAAACAAATGGTCTTGGCATCTTCTTATTCCTACACTCCTCATTTGCTCAGATGAAAGTGTGGGAGAGGAATATGGCTCCCATCCGCACCCCGGAGGACAGCCCTCGTCTCTTTGACATGGTGAGGGTGAAAGATGAGAGTGTGCGACCAGCTTTCTACTTTGCCCTGAGGGACACCCTGGTGGCTCAGGACATGGAGCAGGCCACAAGGATGGCCTTTCAGAAGGACAGGCGCTGGAGAGTGGTCACCCTAAAGGGACAGATAATTGAGATGGCTGGTGGGTGGCCTCTTGTTTTCTATCTCCTTTACTTAATGCTCATCCATTAATGATAATACATTCGTCAATCACTTTATTGGTCTGGCTCTCCTCCGCTCATCCCCTGCGTCCTGGTGGGTTCCTTACAGGCACCATGACTGGAGGAGGAAGAATAATGAAGGGCAGGATGGGCTCTTCTATTGGCACTGGGGTCTCTCAGGAGGAGGTAAGTTCAAAATACACGCATGTCTTGGAGTAGAAATGTGAACCTGACTGTTGTAGCTATAACTGTATCTGTGTGATACATAACATGTCTTCTTGATGACTCACTTTTTAGGATAGGAATTTTATTAGTCTTTTAAATATGGAATATATACACTTGATTTTAAAACAATTTTATTCCAATAAATGTATATTATACAAACACACAACTTATTTTGCCTAGACTTATTGTTTCATCTCCATAACCCTGTAGGCAATATTTCATTGAAAATAAGTGACACAACTAGAATGGTGATTATTCTTTATATCTGAATGTGTTGAAAGACTCAGGCAAACAGTACGACGAAATAAGAGAACTTCTACTCCGTATTGAAGGTGGATGGAAGAAACTCCTAATTCCTACAAAAAAATTGGAGAACTGAACAATTTTTCCTTCTAGTGTGTTTCCTGGAAGTGATTCTGACATACTTGATGAACATATGCCCTCCTTTCAGATAAGCACCACTGTGGGCCATAACTGCACAAAAACTCACAATTTGATGTGTTTCTGCAGCTCGACCGTATGGAGGGCAAGCTGAATGAGAAAGTGTCAAAGCTGCAGGGCTGCCAAGAGAAAAAGCTCCAGCTGGAGGAGAGCGTCCAACGCCTCAGGCCACAGCTCCGTGACATGAAGAACACTCTGGAAAAATACGCCAACAGCTTGACGGTACAGAAATGTCATCCCTTTTCTTTCATGGCATTTCTGCCTCTCTCATCTGGATGCGTTTCTCATCTACAATGACGTCTCCGCTATTTATCAAGTTCTTTTCCTCCGCTTGTCCTTCAGAGACTGGCTGACCAGGAGATTCACTTAAAACTCCAGATCAAAGAACTTGAGGCCAATGTGCTGGCTGCCGCCCCAGACAAAGCCAAACAGAAACCAATGGAGAAGAAACTGGAGGCCTTCAAGAAAGGTAAGATCCTCCTTTAAAAAGAAATATTGTAGTTTATTGAATGTCTTGTCTTAAAGATAGAGCTTTTCTTTAATTATTATTAGTAGTAGTAATAATATTAATTACATGTCACTTCGACAAACTTCTCATTGGAGTTAAAGACCAATGGTGGTGTAGGGCCATGTTTCCTCCTCTGGGGGTCGAAATGACTCACAGGAACCAAAATGATAGTAACTGGTGCAGCATTGAGCGACAATAATCCAGCGTAATCCCAAAATGCCTGCATTGTAACTGACGGGGCAACTGTTCATCAATATTAATAGTGTTTGTTTTTGCCACTGGCAGGTTTCCATTGTTATTAACATGGTCTGATGACATCATGAAAAGATCCATAGAGAGATTAACCCTTTATCTCTGTACGGATAAAGGGTTTACAGATAGTCTGCCGTTTGCGCTTACATCCATTGGTGGCATTTAGCTACCTTAACAGCTTCACATCAGCACATCTCTGTACTCCAAAGTTAGTCTATAAAAGGTTTGCGTAGTGTAGCGTATCATTTTCGTTTGTTTTTTAATCTTTGTAGTCCAGGCAGGAGGGCAACTGTACACACTCACACACTGTTGACTTCCTGCAACAACTGAGCTCCAGTGACATTACAGAGGGAGATTGCACATATTTCCTTCTCAATAGGGTCCTCTCTATGATGTCATCAGTCACTGATAACAATAAGTCTCGGTGGCAAAGGGTTAAACCTTAAGTTATGGACAGTTGCCCCATAACGTTGCGACCCTTTTGCGGTGATCGGCTGTATTATTCTTGCTTAATTCTTCACCAAATTACAACCATTTTGCACCATACGAGTCATTGTCACGCCCTGCACATGAGGAAATGGTTGAAAAATACAGGAATTATCCTTTAATGCCTCTGTCCTAATGTCTAAGGGACAATTTTACGACTACAATAAACCGCCTTAACATTGAGAACAGATCTCAAACGTCCAATATTAATATCAATATTCCGTCTGATTCCTTTCTTCCCGTTCCGTCCCGTCACACACATCTTTTTATTCCAGAGTATGAAGCAGCATCCAGTAAGGCTGGGAAGGTGGAGAATGAGGTGAAAAGGCTCCACAACCTGATTGTGGACATCAACAGCAACAAGCTAAAGGCTCAGCAGGACAAGCTTGACAAGGTCAACAAGGACCTGGATGACTGCTCCTCCACCATAACTAAGGCTAAAGTGGCCATAAAGACTGCAGACCGGTGAGGAAATCTGCCCGTTATGTAGTAGAATTAGCATGTTTATCTTTTTTAATGATGAATACAAACTTGCAATATTAAGATAGTAGACCAACTGGCCTCTCTTAGTTACTCACCCTAGAACAGTTTTATATGCCAACATCAAGAATGATGTATCACTGGTTCCGTTTCACTCAAACACACTGTTATCATTACAGCACACTCAGCTGGCTGATGTCGTAGTGTTTTTCTGTCTCCCTGTTGTCTGTTCAGCAACCTGAAGAAGTGTGAGGAGAGTGTGAACCGTTTGCAGGCTGAGCTGGAGGAGAATGAAAAGTCTTTGGCGGATTTCACAGAACACCTGAAGAAACTGGAAGAAGAGGCCGGGGAGATCATGAAAGCCTGTCAGGAGGCTGAGGTCAGTACTCTTCTTGTGTTTTATGTCTGAGGTTCCTTCTTTTTTCCACAGATAAATGTCCAGATTATCATAATAATAGCAGTTATCTACTCCAACAACTGTACTGATAGACGTAAACCAGATGTGAGACAGCTCTCATATCTTTTTGTTCTGTAACAATAGAGAAACTGATGATTGGAGTTCAACAGTTTATTGTATTTTCAAACCTTTTGAAGTATGTTTTTTGATCAAAATGAACACAGATTCATTATATTCAGAATATATTCAAATGTTTGAAGAGAGGGCTATACTTTGTACCTCATGAAATGATAATTTGAAGTCCAGCATGCGAGTACTTTCTCTAAATTTTTGTATGTGGGAATGATTGTTTCTGGACCCGTTCTGGCTTTTCTTACAAGTATTTTTTTCTTCTTGTTCTCCAGGCAGCACTTCCTGAGGTGCAGGAGCAGTACCAGGGGGTGTTGAAGGAGATAAAGGTCCTGCAGCAGCAGGAGCATGCCCTGCAGGAAGAGTCCCTCAGCGTGCGGCTCCGCATCGAGCAGATAGAAACCACCATGACTGAGCACAACAGCAAGATCAAACACTGGCAGAAAGAGGTGTGTGGAACAGCATCTTACTCCATTCTGTCCTTTGAGACATGAACGGTGGCATTTCACGGTCATTTTAGTTCTCAGATCTACTGATGGATGTTAGAAAGATTTCTGCTTATATTGGTGGCAAATGAAAATTATATGTGACATATGTATGTGATCATACATTTGATTTGTGTTTGAGCTTTACTGTTGTTGTTCTTCAGGCCACCAAACTGTCCCTTCATACCATTGAGGACAAGCCAGAAGAGGAACTTCCTGTTCTTACTCTTGCGCAGCTTGAAGAAATCTCAGATCCCAACGTCATCATCAACAAGATGATCACATTAGAGACGCAGTGTTCTCAGATGAAGCCCAACCTTGGTGCCATTGCGGAGTACAAGAAGAAGGTACACACAAATATGCACACACATGGTATCATCCTAGTTATTACGGTCAACTACAAAAGCTAGGACAGTAAGGTGGGGTGGCGAAATATCATAGGAACTCTATTTAGAATTTTTCAGTCAGACAATGTACCTAAGCAAAGATTTGATCATGTGTGGGTTTTCAGGAGGAGCTGTACCTGCAGCGTGTGGCTCAGCTGGACGAGATCACCACAGATCGTGACAAGTTCAAACGTGGTTACGAGGACCTGCGCAAACAGCGCCTCAATGAGTTTATGAGTGGGTTCAACATGATCACTAACAAGTTGAAGGAAAACTACCAGATGCTAACACTAGGGGGCGACGCCGAGCTGGAGCTTGTGGACAGTTTGGACCCCTTCTCTGAGGGCATCATGTTCAGGTATGAGATGAGGGAAGATTAAACTCAATTTATCAAGTGCCAAAAGGCACTTTATGTTCCAGAAAATCAATCCTGTACTTATGTGCTTAAGTATAAATCGTGTGTTTATCTCTCCGCAGTGTGCGTCCTCCAAAGAAGAGCTGGAAAAAGATCTTTAACCTCTCTGGAGGAGAAAAGACCCTCAGTTCTTTGGCGCTGGTGTTTGCGCTGCACCACTATAAGCCCACACCGCTCTACTTCATGGACGAGATAGATGCTGCTCTTGATTTCAAGAATGTTTCCATTGTTGCCTGTTACATTTATGTGAGTATGAAGTCACGTATTTCCTGATATGATAAATTTTATCAAATCCCCTAAAATATGGGACCAAGACTCATCTTTTCCTCAAAATGTCCTAATAGAGGCGTTCAGAAAAATCCCTCTTATATACATTTGTGTTGTATTTAACATGCTGTATAATACTTAACCGTAAAGAAAATCTCACTAGATTACTAATGTCATAATCTTTGTCTCATCTCTACACAGGAGCAAACCAAGAACGCTCAGTTCATTATTATCTCCCTGAGGAACAACATGTTTGAGATCGCTGATCGTCTCATCGGCATCTACAAAACTCACAACACCACCAAGAGCGTGGGAATCAATCCTAAAACCATTGTGTTCAAGGAACACGATGCCGTCACAGCTTAAACCTTAATCTGGAGTCTCGGCTTCAGTCTAATCTTCGCTATTTTACTTTCACACGTGTAAATATTTCTATCTTGTCCTTTCAGTGGATTGCTGCTATTCTTTATTTCTGTCTCAATAAATAAGTTTTCTCAATTCTTCTTAATCATTACAGTGATGTATATAAACACAATAGACAT
Source organism: Macroramphosus scolopax (assembly GCA_901007825.1). NCBI lineage: Eukaryota > Metazoa > Chordata > Actinopteri > Syngnathiformes > Centriscidae > Macroramphosus > Macroramphosus scolopax. Next base: position 18,641 of record CAAKHC010000983.1, read on the forward strand.
CTGAATGTATTTTGTAGTTCTGTTCACTAGCTATGAGGTTTGCGATCATGGCCATGGGGTGGGAGCAGGCTACATCCTGGACAGATTGCACATCTAACAGAAAACAACCTATCAAATTCCCACCTATGAGGTAAAGTCTTAACTTGCAGCCTGAGCAGGTCTGGATACAATGCTACCCACAGCTTCACTTGGCCGCCCGAACACTGCTTCTGTAGGTCAAAACAAAGTATTAGTTTGCAAACCTGATTGTGATGTCGTCTGTAAAAATGTCCCTGTGATAAACCGTGATGGTGGCTGGATTAACAAGATGATAAACTGGTCAATTGTAGATATTTAAAGGTCAACAGTGTATTTAAATGTTCATTACAACACGGGCAGGAACAGTAGACCACCGATGATCACACCTCTGTTCATGAGTTTTTCTCTGGGGTCATGTGACAGCACCTTGCCACCACATATTTCACACTCCAAAGACACTTGTAGCAGGTTTCAGTTAATTAAACTCCATGCAGCACTTCAGATTGTGACGCTTTATTAGATGCTTTGTTCATCGCACACTGGCAGTTTTCTTCTGAATTATACAATTCACTTCATTCATCAGGAGACATTTTATTACATTTAATATACAGGCTATTAACACTTTAGAACAATACCATCACTAAAAAAGTCTAAAACTATTTGGAATAAACATTGTGACGGAAGCTGACAGTTGAATTGGTGTGCAGTTTGTTCAGACAATTAAAGAATGCAGTTTGACATTCACTGACAGCAGACATACACAAGTCTATACTCTTAACAGGAAAACCTTGTTGCAGTTCACGTGTACAAAATTGAAGTTAACCTTTCTGGAGTGCAAAATAGTCTTTCGTTGAGCTTTTCAAAAGCAATCATTTTTGACAATCAGTGCATAATCTAGTGAAAATATGTGTCATAACCATATAGGCAGTCATACTGTTCCTGGTGGGAAGAACCTCTCAGCTACAATAAAGCTATCAAGTGTGGTGAGGTGAGGCATGATGGCTGAAGGCACATAAAGAGAGATGAGCATCAAGGCACCGGATCTGTGGAGGCTTTAGGACAGTTCTGTGTGTGAATCCATTCTCCCAGTGAGACTCCTTGCATGAAACCAAGTCCCCCTCCTCCAACATGTAAAATCAGAAGACTACTTTAGTGTTTCACACAGTAAACAGAATGATTGACGAGATTGTTAAGGATATGAGTTGCTAATATTTGGATCTTTGTGCCAAGTCTGAGTTTCTAAATTTTTTGCGTTATACAAAGTACAATTGCCAAACTAGATTCCAACATTTCTAACTACTGGTTTTACATGATAAAACTGCACATCACTGCACAAGGCATGATGACCACAGCCTCAGATACACTCTGATAAGGGCCCTAACATATCAACATTAATGAAAAAACACTTGAGTTCATAAATGTGTAAGAAATTAACCATATTTTCAATTTATTTGAGATTTGCTGTGTAGCTCCTACAAGAGGGTGAATGTGTTCCTGCACCTGAGCGGGGTGAAAAGGACAAGTTCCATACTCAGGATCTTTTAGTGAATTTGTTGTATCAGATTTGATGTTTTTTCAACTATCAAACTTGAAAGAGTGTTTTCACTGTCACAGGCTGCAGATGTTTTCCTTTACTACAATAAAGGAATGGGGAAGTGAGACTTGCTCAGCTTCTTAATAAATGTTGGGGGTTGAGCTATGATGTCAGAGTTTGGAATAAGGCAGTAAGCTGTTGGAAGGCTTTTTCTCCCACCCAGGAAAAGTCAACGCTCCAGCTTTCCAAGGCTGCCTGAAGCTCTGTGTACAACATCCCAGCCGAGTCCCAGGCAGAAGTCATGAGTTCACCGCTCAGACTGTGAACCAGCTGACTGAACCGAGAGAGCAGAGAGAAACCAAGCGAAGCTCCTCCGACCGGGTCGGCACACAACACTGCCACCAGCAGCAGCAGCAGCCCCAGCAGCAGCATGGACATCGGCTGGAGCTGATGCCACACGTCCTGAACCACACAGTCAGACTGGGTCTTCCTCTCAGCTGCAGTCTCCATACCCATACTGCCACATCTGGCACAGCAGCACACCTTAGGAACAGGTGCGTTCTCCAGGCTCCCAATGGTCACAGCAGGCCAGTTCTGCTGAAGGTACTCTGCTGCTCTCGGAGTGACGGAAAGACCCAACACCAAGGGCAGAGGGGCTTTGGTAAAGTCCTCCACTCTCTCTCTTAACAAATGTACCTTCTCCAGGAATACAAGTGGTGAGTCCTCCTCCTCTACTGACGTGCCTAAAGACACCAGATCCAGCTGTTCTTCCTGGAAGAAACCAGACTATTGTCATTTTTATCATAATCAGGTTGATTTTAGTTTGTGCACATTGACAGAGCCAGACGGGTGTATTACCCGTCCTTAATAATGTCCTGTATGTGTACTACAGAACTGTGCTGTACTGTATCTTTCTAGGATTTAACATAACCAGCCGTCAGTCTTGAACACACCTGCAACTCCTTGACCCTGTGGATGAGTGGCTCGTAGGCACGGGACACCTCTACACCAACTTTATCCAGGGCCTCCAGGTAAGCCTGTTTCTTCCTAGCTAGCATCACCTCCAGTGCCTGGAAAAACTCACTGACTTCCTGTCGGTCCTGCTTCAGCAGGCCCTCACAGCGAGCTTTCTCCTCCTGCAGTTGCTCCCCAAGCTCACACACCTAACAGGAGAGTCAGCAAAGCAGGAGGACTTTCTTAGTGTTTCAACGATCAAAAACCAACCAGTTACAATGGCAATAAAGAACAATACCAGACAGGCTTTTCAAGTATTCCGTCGCATGAATTTTCCGTGAACTTATGTTGAGTTCTCCGCACCTGTGCCCATCTCTGCTCAGAGAGCCTGGCCAGCAGCAGCGATGGGGTCTCTTTTTCTCTGATGAAAGCTGTCTGCAGGTCATCGATGAGATGGCCCTGGTGCTGTCCAACAGTCAGACACAACCCACAGATCAGCTGCCGATCCTGGACGCAGTACATGTTCAGGGGCTGCCTGTGGTGCTCCTGACAAGAGGGGGCACGTGGCTCACTGTCCCTCTGGTACTGAGACGGCAAATGAGCGAAAAGATAAAAGCAACAGCAGAATATTAATGGCTGACCAAAAGATTGAAGGTTGAGAAGAGTGGAGTCAAAGAATGAATGTTTGAGTTTAACAGAAGTAGTTCATTCCTACTTTCTCAATGATGGCCCGCAGAGACACGTTGCTGGGAAGAGCGTCTACTCCCATTGGGGGCAACTCCATCACGCTGCGACAGTTGGGGCATTTTAGCGGCAGGCGCAGCGGACGCCAGACGGAGTAGTTGGTAGACACGTGGAGCAGGTTGTCCAGGCAGCTCTTACAGAAGGTGTGAGAGCAGGGCAGGACTCGCGGGTCCGAGAATAGAGTGTAGCACACCGAGCAGGTCAGGTCCTCCTCTAGGTTGTCCATGCTGGAGACTAGAGGCCAGGCTCAATACTGATGGCTTTAAGGAGAAGATATGGCAGGACAGCAGGATGGATGAAAAGTGACGTGTTCCACCTCATCAGCAGAATATGTTACCTTGCTACGACTGGCGACTGCTTGAAAATGTGATCTGGTTTAGAGCTTAAGTGATTAGTTGATCAATTCATAATTAATAGTCAATTATAGAGTTGAATACATTTTAAAGCTGGAATGCAACATGTTCCAGCTATTCAAATGTGTGATGCTGCTGCTGATGGTGGCAAACTACAAATGGTTGTTTTGCACTGTTGGTGAGATGAAGGCGCCAGCTGCAGCTGTGGGCAACTTTAATCAGCACATTTTCTATTTTCTGCCATTTTATGGCCAAATCATTGAGAAAAAAAAATCAGATTATCCAGTCATGACAATAAATTCAATTTCATCTTTAATTATTTAAAAAAATCTTCCCTAAGGATACTTTTCAAGTGTATTTTACCTTGTAAACCTTTCTTTCAAAAGGTTTCTGGACCCCAGTACAGTTGTGTAAGTTGTACATTTTCCCTTTTCAGTAAAACATCCAAAATGAAGTGAGATTGAACAGGAGAGTGTAGTGAAGGGGGCTACACTAGTATTCTGTAATTGTTACCGCCTTTCAAGTTTGGTTGAACTAGCTGGGATTGCATCAATGTTATTATAATAAACGTGGGGACGAGCAGACCCTTCTGATGAACAGGTCTTCCTATTACAGTGTCAGTTACGTTGTGTGTGTGTGTGTGTGAGCTCGCTCCTCCACTTACAACCAGCACCGCAGCGACAATAGGAGGCCTTATGCCAGTCAACACACACTGGTCCACCGTCCCCAACCTGATCTAGCTGTGCGAGTTGAAGATGCAACCGATTCTGTGCCCAGATTCCAAAGTTCTGAGAGCTTATCTACACGGTGATTTGAACACTTATAAAAGTCGTGGGTAGCACTATTCACAGATATGACGTTAGTCATCAATATGAAAGCAAAACCTTCGTCGTATGTTATTGTAAAACTTAGTTGCTGAACGTTTGCTACGTGTGACAGCAGGGTGTGGTATACTGCATACGGTGATAGTTACTTCATGCTTTGTGTCGCGATAAATTACTAGCATGCACTGTTTACATCCACTGAATCATACCAGAATACCTAGTTCCTGTGGAAGGTTGTAAAATAAACGAAAGGAAAACGAAACAATTAGTTGTAATTCCAGAGAAGATTCGTCGTATCTGTTAGCCAGATTAGTTGTTGAAACAAAACTTATCGACCGGGTGTCACGGTCTGTTTGAATTGGTCAGTTTTTATCTTTAATACAAGGAAATGTATTCATCATTGTTAAACTCACCGTCTGCTCGGAGCTCGGTGCCCGTCCGAACAGCTGTTTCACTTCCTGTTAATCTCGCGTTGCATTCAAATGCTCTACGTAAACTCCACCTTCCCGTTCAGCAACACGTTAGACGAATCCCTTTAGTCCTGAGTAAAAGGAAATGTATGCAAACATGTACTTTCCAATTTTAGTATTGTACCATGCTATTTTAAACAGGACAGACTAGGTGCCTGGGTCCTTTCTTACTTGAATGCTAAAGGTCCTCTGAGAGCAACTTTTAAATCCGATTGTCCAGAATGCATCCTTTTCATTTCCTGCAGCGCACATGCGGAGATAAACTGCAACTCTGACCAATCAGGCACCGGTTATTTCATTTGAATAAGAGTTCGACCGTTGAAAGAAACGGAGCTTGTTCGGCGGTTCCACAGAGAAAAATGGAAAGAAACGAATACATTATTCAAACGAACCTCTTCACAACAAACCACACACACAAACAGTCTCTCGATTCGGGTTTCACTATTTATTTTCTCGAAGACAACCTAACCTTTAGCCTATCTCCCAAAAAAGGGTGTTTGGGCGAACCAACTTTTCTTCCTTTCATGTCATAATTTTAAATTTGAAACCACATCTTTGCTAACAAGGAATGCTGCAAAAAATACCCCTATGTTCAACAGAAGATTTATGAGCACAATGTGTAATTATTTACTACAGTGTCTTGGAAGTTAACACAAAAACTGGAAAGGGGTAAGCTTGTACACCTAGCTGGTAGGAAATGTGAGTATGGGGCTAAGGACTCAGCAAGGTACTAAAGATACAGCAAACTTTGTCATTGGTTCCTTTATTTTTCAGCATCCCACTGAGGATAACTCCTTTCTGACATGTGGGCCCCCTTTGAACTCAGAAAAAAGGGAGGTTAGGTTCCCTTTTAATCTATCTGAAATACAATAGCAGATTCATTACTGCTGCTCCTGAAATAAGGTCATTACTTCTGATCTATCACTAAAAGCATCATTGGATGACTTTAGAAAGACAACAAAAATTGTGGTCAAGTGATGCATATTGTAAAGGTTGTTGGCAGGTTGAACCTATGAAACCAACCAACACATTGTCAGAAAGACTTCAGGCCTCACTTTGCAGTACATGTGCAAAAACCATACAGATTATTTAGCAATTGGGACACTAGTGAGGAGGAAAGGGAAGGGGAAACATGTAACATTTAAGCACAGTTTACTTAAAATGAAAATTACACTGTATCCACAGCCTAAGGAAACTAAAATACCCTAAAAAAATAACTGTGCCATAGTTGAGTACATGCAAAGGTAATGATTCACAATCCTACGTGACATGGCCAATGATCTCTTCTTCCTTGGTGATAAGTCAAAGCTATGGCAACAATACTGCAAAGCAGTGATTTTGCTGTAATTAAAGGAAAAATAATTAAGTGTCACAAGGGGTATAACAGATCATCTAGTTGATTATAATGATGGTGTCAGAATTTCACAGCATAAAGCCCATGTCTGGTGCGTAGGTTAGGGTTTCTGGTGAGGGTGGAATATGATCGTCGTCACCTTTACAGAAGCAATGGAACTAAAAGCTGAAAATAAAAAATATCATAAAAAGGAAAACACTGGAGGCAAAAAGAAAAGCCCAAAAGCCACTGAATGCATCTTAATATAATGCACTGATTCTCCACATCTGCCAATAGCATTGTCCAGTGTCAATTAATACTAAATTAACAATAATTGAAAACAAAATGTAATCCTTGCGATGACGATTTTTTTTCCATATCCAAAGTTCTTCCTTTCAGGGATTTGAGGATCAGCCTCTCTTTCAAAGGCCGAATTTCTTTCTTGAAACCTTTTCTAACCTCATGGTTGCGTTTCTCAATTTTGTTTCTCTTCAGATGTTGTATTGGTATCTTTTTCCCGTCTCTGCATGCGTTCTCACCCAGTCTTGCATACTTCCAGTCACGCACGCAGCCAAGCACACACAACCCATCCGTCCATTCTCTCGTACATGCGACACGCGCAGCCGGACTCCTGGCCCCGCCCACCAGGGGGAGAGGATGGTGCTCCATCGGGGGGGTCTCGTTGGAGGAGATGAACCTGGCTCCTCAGCACTGAGTCCAGACATTCATACACAATGGGTCCATTCACACACATGTCTGATAGCGTGGCCGATTGGGGGAGGGGCACATTGAGGTTGGCGCCCTCTCTAGTCGGAGGACCGCAGAATTGTGATGGTTCTTGGTTCATCTCAGTTCAGAATTATAGTTTTGTGCATTTCTGCTGTTGTATTGAAATATTTCAAGATCTCTTGATGTCATATTTTTGGATGTCCTTGGTTCTCCCCGGGCAGACATCAAGTTTTTTTTTGTTGTCATTTGAAGTCGTTTTCTGAAGACGACAGCTCCAATAACACAGAAGTTATGTCGGCATGTCTCTCAACGCATTCGATGTAGATGTTTAGCTTTTTTGCAACATGTAGCCACTCATTCTCACTCGCACCCACTCGCCAACTCAAACTTCATTTGGGCTGGTTCCCCTGGAATGCCAAATGAAATCCACACATTTTCTTTCAGATAAGATGCAGCCATGGATCCCACGAGCCAAGCACAATGGATCAAATTTCTCACACTCTCGCTCTTTCTCGCTCTTTCTCTCCTAAATTTTTTTATGTTGAACAGAGTGCTGCATCGTGAACAAAACTCCAGAATACCCCAGATGCCGTCTAGAACTGGAATCCCTCGGCTGGCACGTTGGCGGAGTTAAAGCCGTAAGTTCCACCTTGGAGGTCTTCTGGGACCAGGCCGGTGTCTTCATCGATCTGTATCACATAAACCAGCAGAGTGTTAATATACCGCAAACATCACAGGAGAAGACACATTGTCAAGAAAAGGTTCCAGAGCCTCATGCAGGTGAGTTTTCAATCAGGAGGGTTACAACAGTATCTGGCAGAATCAGACAGAATGTAAGGTTACTTGTGAAACCCTGGCTCTTTGAGCACGAGTGAGTAGTCACAGTTTTTCTATAAGCAAGACGTGAAAACCTGCTACAGCACGCAGTCTCAATGTACGACTCCAGTGTTTCCATTTAATTGAATTATTAAGTCACCCTAGTTTCATTATGAACTAAAACTATTTTTATATTTTCATTAAAACATAGAAGATCTCTTAATTTGTTTTCTTTGGCTCGAGAATGCAGCACACTTGCAATTATTTTGTCCACATGCAGCAGGAGAGAAGGTGTCTGACAGTGAGATACAGAGATGTTTTGCAGCAGTAACAGTATATAAATATAACAGTATTTTACTCATTTAAACTATTTTTGGTTTACTATGTAACTGTACCAATGAGGTATATGAGGTGACTTTTTAAATTTTAGTATCAGTTCTTGTGACATCCCTATTACAAAGTTCTGAACACTATCAGTGAATGCTTGATGTGGCCCCCTGCTGTGAATTGAAGGAATGGCATGTAGGTTTATAATTAAGAAAAAAAAAGATTTCAATTGTGTTGTTAACTTAAATATTACTAAACAATACTTCTAACCAGATATATCATGTTATTGGGTTGGATATTGAGACATTTTTATGTATGTTTGTTTTAGTATCCAGGTTGAAACAGCCATGATAAAGTCTTAATTCACTATTTGTTTCTTACATTTACTGCTTTCCAAATTGTTCCCTGCATTTGAGTAGTTTTTAACAAGCACTGCAGTGCCTGACGCTCACTATGACAAATTTTAAGTTCTTCATTTGGGCAGCAGCAATCTCAGGTTTGGGACTGGATGCTCTGCACTTACATTGCTTTCAAACTTAATAGAAACCCGAACTAAAAGTAACAGTACATATTCTCAAGAGTAACTTACATCATCAGATGAGAAGAATTGATCAATAATTTCATATGCCAGTTTGTAGATATCTTCATTCTCATGATTCTGCAGTTGCTCCACTTTCTCCAAACCTGAGCAGACGAAACCAGTCAATGGCATGAGGACAAAACACAGACAAAGTAAAACATGATAAAGCCTTGATAGAAGTGGAACTCACCTCCACACTCCTCAATGAGGTTAGCAATAGTTTCAGCCTCATCATCGGCCATCTTGAGGATATTGCTGAGGCCGTCGAGAACCACCTGCACGACTTGTGCGTCCTTCACTGTAAGCAGGTTGCAGAATGGAGGGATAACCCGCTTCTCAATCAGATGTGCCACCTGAAGGCAGAAAGGAGACAACAATCAGTAATGTGACGTGTTAGAGAGGATACATTGTTTCAAAATGACAGCTTTTGGCTTATGTACGTTTCTGGGTTTCAGTTTTAAACATGATGAATGCCAAATAGTGGTAAAATAAATGTAACCCAAATATAGGACCTTTTCTCTAAATAGCAAAGCCATGCAATAAATGTGGACTACAAAAGATAAAGTATTCCTGTATAACATCTCTTTTCTTCCGTTATTGTCTCATGACTTGGATAGGTCCATCTTTCTAATTCTAATACTTGGTCTGTACTGCAGTCTGCAAAGATCAAAATTACAGGAAGTTCATTCAAGCACAGCAGAGTAATTCTACGACTACAGGGAGAAACACTAAACAAAAGGTTCTCACCTGATCTTTCCTCCCACTTATTGTCAGGTTGCTGATGGCCCAGGCTGCTTCCTTCTGAGTGCCAAAGTCACCCTAAAAAGATATTCAGAATACGTTTTATACATTTCCCCAGTTGCTTTCATAAGTGACTTCATTGTATTTGACACTTTAAAAAGAGGCAAATTCTCTCACCTTGTCAAGCAGGTGAATGATCATCGGAACTAGCTTTGCGTCAATAACAGCCTGCACCTGCTGCTGGTTTCCTGCTGTGATGTTGGACAAGAACCACACTGCCTCCTACAGGGGAATAGGGACAATTACATGAGTCAGTGACAGTTTATGCAGAAAAGCAGCCAGCCTTCAGCACTCTCTGGCCACCAACCCATTCAGTCCATTACAAGCACGCATCCCTCTCACTACAACTACCAGCCAGCTGTTGGAAGTCCTCTTCGTCTTCTTCATCTTCATGAGTCTCCATGTCGAGATTTCCTACAATTAGCTACCTGTCCAATTAAATACCTTTCACACAGCTTTCACACTAGTCTTGGATTTCATCACGTTCAGCAAACTCATTTTGTAGCACTTTGAGATCATCACGGTATGTGCCTGTTTCTGCGTGTGTGTGTGAGGCCAAAGAGCATTACCTTGTTAATTTTCTCTTTTGGGTGTGTGAGGAGGGCTGGGAAGTGGCTGAGAGCGTCACAATTGAGCACCACCTGCGTCTGTTCATCTGTTCCAGTCACGATGTTCCCAACAGCCCTCAGGGCAGCAGTCTGGATGTGTGTAGAAATGTTATAATAAAATGATTTAATCTATCCAAATACTATTCTTCCATAATCGTGTGCATCATATGTCCTTTTATAAAATTATTAGACATAACCTACAGTGGACTATTATTATCTATTTAGAAAAATTATCATTTATCAACTGATAATGACTATCAAGGTATCTACTTGAAACACAGAACATAATCTAGAACAAAAATAATTCTATTAATGAAAACCAAAGGATAATCAATATCGTCTTTTGAGTTTCTCCACACCTGAACTTTGACCTCCTGGTGGCTGAGCAGAGGGACCAGATGAGGCACGATGCCAGAATCAATGACCATTTGAATCTGCTCGTTACCAGCGTCCGTCAGATAGGACAGAGCCCACACTGTGTCAACCAAGATCTGCAAGCAGCAAAGAAAGAAAATAAATTATAATGTTCTGCCTTCTGCTCAACCTCATTAGCCATCACCTGGGAATATAGCAATGCTCATGGTTAAGGAAAGCTATTTGAACAATAAATAGCACTCTGTGTACTTACACTGACATCAGTGTGGTGGATCAGCACGCACAGAGCTGGCAGGATCTGGGAGAAGAAAGATGAGAGAAATAAAATGACAATGAAAAACACAAACACAGTACCTGTTTGATCTATAAAAGCTGAACTCTAAAATACCTTCTACACCTTCATTTATTTCAGCACACTACATTTTACAATTTAAGACAGAGCAAAAGACCTCTCCCCACATGCCAAATAGATATCAAAACTAAATATTTTGAGGAAGATCCATGGAGTTTTTGATGTCTGTTAATAAAATATTCTAGTTGCGAACCATCTTTATCTTTTCTTGTTTCATACATTCCAGGAATAGATTCAAACAAGAATGAGGTGATATTGAATCTTTTTTTAAAAAAAAATGAATTGAAGAAGACTTGTGCATCAACAAGGCATGTTCCCTCCCTGGCCTCCAATAAGTATACACTGAAACATAGCCTTTCAAAAACACTGATGCATCCAGCATTCTTACAAGTACATCAACTCCTTCTCTCTACACACATACACACCTCTTGGATCGTCTCCATGGGTGGTGGAGGGTCCTTATGGCGGCACAAATTGACCATAACCCAAGTGACATTGCGGAGGAAGGTGATGGGTATGGAGGGACTGATAAAAGACAGCAGGGGCTTGACAACGCCCAAGCTGATCACATAGTCTCTACATTGAGGGCCATCACCTGGAGAGATCAGGCATCAAAAGATGAGTGATATTATCACAGGAATGACTGTATATTTATTCACACGTTCACAGCAACAGCAACTCACCTATGATGTTGCCTAGAGCCCAGACAGCCTGTTCACACACATTCTGATGGGGGGAGTGAAGAAGCCTCAGGAACAGTGGCACAGCATCTGCACATAGATAAGTCATAAGTAATCAACTAAGAAGGCATCTCGTAATCTGATGTGTTGATGTTTTTTCCCGACACATTGCCTGCTTCCTTACAGCATTTATATTGACAGCTCAAGTAATGAACATTATGAACCCTTTTTGATGCAACTTGTGCTATTTGCTCACGCATAATCAATGCATCATGATGTAAGCAGCTCTGAATCCATTCACAAATGTCAGAAGTGGATTTTCTAAATGTTAGTTATAATGTGATGTCGGAACTGCAAAGGCCAAACTCAAATTTGAGGGCAGCATCCAGTAAGTTCCCAGCGCGCACGAGTAAGAGTTATCTCGCAGTCCATCTAATGACTAAATAATTACCATTGCGAGATGAACATGAAGTATGTGATGAACATTGTATTCCATCATTCAGAGAGTTATGTCAGTGGAGTGCAGACGCAAACTCCAGCAATACCACAGAAGACCAGCTGATGAACACACTGAGGCATCAAACGAATTAAACCAACTGTGCAGCATATAAATTATTCTAGAGGAAAAACAGGCAAGATAAAATATCAAGGAAAAAAAGGGCGAAGAGATTGCAGGAACTGAATATCTATAACACACAAAGTCTTTGATGTTCATAGGTGTTTAGAGAAAAGACTTGAAATCACAACGGCAATTTAACTGTGATCACAGATAGCTAAAGATGTACATCAAGTATCCTAGTTGGAAGCCAGAGCTACTTGAGCTTGGCACAATCATTTTATTTCATATCATTTTCATGATCAATAATCCTGTAGTGAAACACAGGTTTACTGTATTTAAGTTTCATTATGCTTCTGCTTGTAAATGAGCTGTCATTAGTGTGATCAATCAAATTCTCTGAATGTGCAACAGTGTTGCAAACATGAAAGACGAAAAAGACGACACCTTTGTCAATAAAAAGAAAGGAAAGAGTAACACCTTGCATAGACCATTAAGAAAAGGTTTTGAAATGTGTGCCTAAAAACATTACTTTTGATCATTGTTTAAGATATTAATGATCTTGACATCTCCTAGCACTAGCACACACACCACATAAGTGGCATCTTTCAAACAGTGAAGATAAAATGTGTAGCTATTCACATGTTTGGCAAGGATTACTGATCATGTTGTTTCACCTCATTGTCAATGCTGTCAACTACCAAAATGTTTCAGTTTGGTGGGAATTCATCATGTAATTAAGGAAATAAGAGAATATTTTGAAATCATACAAAATCTATTTTTCTATTTCTTGCAAAACAAAACAATCCATCTAACTAATAAAATCAACAGTTACTGGAGTCAAGGTCCTCCTTAAACAGGATAACGGAAAGAAAGCTAAACGAAAAAGAAAGAACATCATAAATAAAATCTAAAGAAAGTGGAAAATCTAGTCTCATGGCACAGTAGCACTTACTGGACTGCACCACGGCTTGGGTCTGCTCAGAGGTACCCGACGCTATGTTGGTTAGAGCCCAGGCTGCCTCAAACTGAAGAGATGGGCTGGAAAATAAAGGAAGTAGAGGAGAGGGGTTACAGTCACTGTGACCACGACATTAAACAGTAAGAGCATCCTGATGACTCATTCATGTGATGCCATTCCTGGAAGGTGAAAACTAGAGCACATTTACATAACTGCAAAACAGTTCAAATGTAGCCTGGGCTAAACCCTGCTGGCTCACTTGCATCTATTTGAAATTTACATCAACTGAGCTTGATTATCAAGAAATAAGCTAACTTGTACTATAATTATCACCCATGAACAAACATGACACACTGTGAAGGACAGACAAACAGAATTACAGCCTTCTTACTTGTCATCTCTGTCCAGGCAGTGGACCAGAATAGGAAGGATCCCAGACTTAATCAGGTCATCTATGGGAGGGTTACGGTCACTGGACAACAACTTCCTACAAAAAAAAACGAGAGCTCATTACACTGCCACTGACATAGCTTATACGTGCCAACAAGAAGACAAACAGTCAAATGTCCAAAGAATTTGAAGTGTGTACAAATAACATCTCAAATCACAATCCCAGTGACAACACCAACATAAGACAACATCAGGTAATATGTTCAGTGCTGAGATAAAGCTGCAGAGTAGACTACAGAGGATGGAAACATGCAATATGATGCATTGTGTGGTTTGGGGAGATATCCCAGAACGCGTTGCATAATATGCTGCACCTGATTTAAAATTCTGTGAAACACAGCGTCGCTACATAATAAAGGAGATAAGCAATAACATTTTGTGTGTCTGTGTGTGTGTGTGTGCATGCGTACCTGGCAGCCTGAACAGCACTCAGCTGGACGCCCTGGTTATCACTGGTGGCATTCTACAACAACCAAAAACCAAAATCAATCAATCATACAAACAATCTAAGAGTAACTGTTAGTTAGCTCCTTATTCAGATTATATTCCAACATAATTACAACACAATGACTTAAGTGTTGAAGTCGGATGCAAATTTAAAGAAACAAATCTCAAACACCAACTACAAGATGGAGTAATCAAAGAGTAAAAACAACCAACTTACTTGAACTATTGTTTCAAGAGAGGTGTTTTGCTGAAAAAGAACATTAAAGACAGTCGTTAGCATAGAAAAGTGCTTTGACACATACTGGATATAAAACTAAACTAGCCAATTAAAAGATGATCAATAACAGGTCGAATGGTTTGGCAGGATAAGAGCCTCTAATACTGTAAAACAAAACAAGGTCCACTAACCAACATCCAACTGATACTCTGAAGAGTTTATACCTTGGCAGTACCAAACAAGGTAATGCTGCTAGCATTCTGCGCTATGTTACAATCATCCTTCCTCAAATTGCTTTTATATTATAGGTGAAAATACTGACTACAGCCTCGCTTGAACAAGGAAAATTAGTGCAACGTAGAGGATGCCCTCTATAGGAACCTCTGAGCACAGTGTAAGATCCTCCTCTTACGTATCCTGTGTGTTATACAACATCACTTACATAGGTAATGAAATCAAAGTTGACTAGTGAGTGAAATAGTTGATAGCCAGCAGAAGCAGCTTTTTAATTTAGGGTGGTAGACTAACAAGAGAAGTCCAGGAGAATGTTCATCCTGCTCCACAAAAAGCTGAAGCACAAACAGCATAAGGCAACACATCAGATTTGTTAAGTCATGAGGTGGCTCTTCTGCACTGGTTGTTAACTGTATGCCTGTATAGGGCCTAACAATGACCAAAAAGGTGTTTTCTAAGATATTCAAAATGGTATTTGTAATTTGTCCCTTCTTGGAATTTCTTATCTCTAATTTTCATGTCCCTCAACCATATACATATATTCATATATATCTGTTACCAATGCTGAATGACAAAAGCTATTGAGTGTAATTGGCTGTATTGAGAATGAAAATGATCGATGACATAGAAAGTTAGTATTGACTTGTTTTCTTAAATGTAATAGACACCTTCGGCCCTCATCGAGGACCTTATGTCATCGTTTTGAACTATAAGCTATTGTTAACGTCAAACTTCACGTTTTTACAAGAAATACAATCTAACAGCACTCTACTGGCCATTTCATGAGGACTTGGAGCATTTAAACTGGACTGGCAGCACATGTTTCCACAAAGCCTCTCTAATGTCCTGCAGTGAGTCATAGCAGCATGTCACTGCTGATATATTGCTCAGCAGCCCATTTCTAGTCAGCCCTCTCTCTCAATAACATGAAGCAGTTACTGTGATTGAATTTCTGAACTGCTGAGTGGCTATTCAATGCCACCTAAGCCAGGGTCCTCTACTGAAGGTAGGATCCTTGATTGATCTACTCTAATGACATTATTTATACATGCTTACCTTCTACCATACAAATATCTCTTCATTGTACATGCAAGTTGGCTTGATAACATTTAAACAATGCAAAACAGGAATCTCTCAAATGTTGAAAATAGTATTACCAAAAAGGTCCAGAAAAAACATAAAACTGACAAGGTACTGGGTGAAATGTATCACTTTATGGCAAATAACGAGTAACACGTAATTTGTAAATGGCCTGATAATTTGTAGAAATGAGACAAAACCAAACCTCTAAAGTAAACTGAATGTTTGCTTACACTCCATCTCAACCAGCTGGCATTGAGCAACGACAGATAGGGTGGCAGCATCATTGGTATAAAACCTTAGTCCATCATACACCTTTACCCACAGACAAACCCGATGTTCAAAGCCCCCTGGAACGTCAGGCTACACAGACTGTGTATATCAAGCTGCCATTTCCAATTTTCCAGCAGTACCTCTCATTCTTAAAACTCTGCCCTTGACAACACGAATCATAAAATTAAGCTGACTACATTTTCATGTGGAAGACAAATTTAAAGTTCAAGACACACAGTCGTACCGATCTGAAATCTCCGTCGACATCAGAGTCCTCGCAAATGTCCTCATGAGGCACATTTCTCCTCTTCAGAAGGTGCTCATCTCGTTTGCTCTGAAGTGGAGGGAAAAGACATCATTTCATGCATGTTCAACACAAAGAAAATTGTTTTAAAGATAAATTGCAGATAAAAGCAACATGATAGACACATGCAATTACCTTTCTGAGTTCCACCACTATCTCAGTCCGCTGTCTTCTCATAGTCTGTGGGCGAGATAGTATGTCAACATTATACAACATGGTACTTTAATCTCAAACTGTTTTTGGCCTCTGGAGTGAGACCAGCTGTGACATTTGAGGGCTCAATCTGAGGCTGTGATAAGTTAGTGCTATTAGAGCTGAGCAAGAGTATCAGTCATAAATGGTGTGATAAGTCAGTAGCCGAACCCCAGTGAATGACAGCACCCAAACAAGAGTCACAACTAAAATGACTCAATTTACATTATCGATGAGCAATTGTCGATGCCTGAACAAAAAAACAACCCACCGTATTATCTGATATAGCATTTTCATTTATTCCCTTTACTACAATAAAATATTTAGTTATGGGAAAATACACTAAGTTGTCAGTCTATAAGGCACACCTATGATGCAGTTCAGGAAACAAAATATGACTCCATGTATATTCTGATGCTGTACTATGTGCTGCAGTTAAATCAGGTTGTGAGAAGGTTTTAATATTTAGTTAGCCCTCACAGATGTAACTAAGCTGAACGTGTTACAAAAGACCTCTACAAATGTAGGCCTCAAAGGCCCATGATGGGTTATTTTCCATTGCAGTTGCATTATCAGTGCATTAGTTTTTGTTTCCTATTTAATTGGCAACCATGCTTCTGTTGAACAGAACATCACAACTCCACGATGATGATGGATAGTTTGTAACAGGTTGCTACACGAGGCAATCCTTGGTTATGGTTAAATTACCGCCCTCCAGCACAAAAACGACTATTCAGGCAGGATTTATCAGTTCGTCCTGCTCGTTTACATCGTCAGAAAGCCCGCATGAAACCACACCATCACCTGCTTGGTGATGTAAAGCACAGGCGTGCAGAGGCTGAATGTAAATCGTATGGTCCAGAGTTAGTGAACGTGTAGTTTTGATCTACCGGTCATGTGATCGTGGTAACTAACTAATTACCCACGTTGACCTTGCTTTTAAGAATATGTAACGGTACTGAACAACCACGTTATACAATTGTAACGCTGCGTCACACTTTCAAGGATTCGGGTAACAGGCCGGCTAAGAGGCTAACTGGTTTCCGCCATTGTTTTTGGTGATAACGACGGGGGATGGGTGGAACTGCAGCCACCAACAAGCTTAACAGCAGCTAGCATGCTGGCTAGCTAACTGCACTGTCAAAATAACGCTGATCCCCGCTATATTAGCTTGTCAATTCGGGAAATAATTACCAACGCCATCATCAAAGTCAATTGTATGTACGTTTACATTCACAATGAGAAAATTCACCAGCTAACAAATCGAGCAACACTGATCCGGTGCTTCACTTAAGCTAATATTAGCATGTTTCCGTGGGCCTGGCTAACAGCAAGCTAGCATAGCACGTCCAGCGGAGGCGATGAAGTAGCTACTCTGACATTTTAAGTGCGGAACGCAGTCTCCTCGAGTAAAGAACCGAGTGAGACCCAAATGGAAATGGTCAATGATTTAAAACGTGTTCCTTGTGAAGGCCCTGACAGGAGCCTGCGAGAAAAGTTGCCGATGGAGGAAAATAGTAACGACGTCACAGGGAAGCCAGTGGGTGAAGCTGGCGGCGACGCCGAGGAATATATGAGATCCTCAACATCAATCTGCGGAACTTTTACCTCCAAATCACGGCCCTTATTCTTGAAATTCTTCAGCCGCTGGTTGTCCAGTTTCTCGTTGTCTGCCATGTTAGCAATTCTTGTGAAGGTGAATGCAGTTTTACTCGTGGATTTAGCTTGTGAGCTACCCTTCTCTACTTCCCTTTTCTCGGCCTCCAGTTAGCGGACTATTTTTTGCTGCTGTGTCCGCGGTGCATACTGGGAATGCCGGTGACGGAGAGGAAGGGTGGGGAAACCCCCTTTACTCTCATTGGTGTCTGTGTGAACGTCCATGTGCGGCGCGCCACACGCAGCCTACAACCTCAGATTTGATCATGTAATATGATTATATTCATGATAGTTATCTGTTGAAAGAGGGGCATTTAGTCAACTGCTGTACAAATACAACTTTGACTGGCTCGTTTTTCACCTCTTTTTATTTATTTTCCATTTTATTCCAAATTGCGTCTGACCTGCTAATGTTGAACTTTTTAACTGCTAGGCTACTCTGCAGAATTTATTTTTCAGTTAACAGAGCATAAACAACTGGTGTCAGACCCAGAACCCCACAAATACCTCCTGATTTTTGGTCATTTTATCAATTGCAAATGTACTGTTGAATCGAATCGAATGAAGAAACTCAAACAAAATCAGCACAATTCGAATTTATTATATTAACAAAGACAGGTTCAGCTAAATGTGAGTAGCTGAGCTGAGCCATTAGATGGTCATGTGTCTGGTGTTGACAGAAATCCTCACATCATTTGTAAAACAAGACTGTAGGAGACATTCCAAATAAATAAATAACTTTGGACTGTATGAACAACAAGTCTATATATTTAAATGATGGGATATCAACACTAATGCAGAAATATGCTTAGATAAGGATAGCAGATGATTCTTAATATGAAAAACAATATTTCTTTAAGTGACAGACACTTGGTAGTACGTTTCCTAACATCACATACAAGCAAACCAGAACGTTTTCTCAAAACCATCCTGATGATCCACCTGCCTACATGTGTGTTCATCGCAGTCCAAAGACACTTTTCCTCTCTGTAATTCAGTAAAAGTGCTTTCTGCCACAGAGATCACAAACCACTGTTATCTATCTTAATACTTCCTCCCCTCATTTGATCTCATAGTTGCCACTACGAGGTACGGAGGCAGGCGAGAGTGAATTCAACACGTGGTATTAATGAAGCAACCTTCAGAGAAGATCTTCCTCTATCATCCGTTAACCACAGAGCAAGGCTGTTATTCTGAAGCCCTTAGATTTCATCTTAACCTTAATGTCCTCTTGTGTCTGTTTCAGTGGGGTCTTCATCAGATAGACTATCCTCCTGAACCCCTCCTCCAATCCCATGCCTGTGATGGCTGAACAGGGCTGGATGAACCAGGCCCTGCCCTCACACACTCTCCTCAAGTTCAGTCTCAGGCAAAGCTCTTCGGGATGTAGAGCTCCGTGAAGATCCTGTTTGTTGGAGAGGACCACGAGAGGAACTCCTCTGAGATCATGCTTCAGAACCTGAACGAGAATAAACAAAACTTCAGTTACACAACATAAACCAACTTTTTCCATCAAATGTAAATATTGTGTTGCTTCATATACAGGTAACCCTGTTTGTTTATATATAAGATGAAACATATAAGAGATAAACCCACATACAGTGAAGGAAATAATTACTTCACATTTTATAAAAGACATAAATTGATTTGCGTTTGATTGTGTGATAGTATTTGATTCCCTAGCAAAACATGACTTAGCACTTGGTGGAGAAACTCTCGTTGGCAAGCACAGAGGTCAGACGTTTCTTGTAGTTGATCACCAGGTTTACGCACATCTCAGGAGGAATTTGGTCCACTCCACAGATTTTCTATGGGATTAAGGTCCGAAGACTGGCTAGGCCACTCCATGACCTTAATGTGCTTCTTCTTGAGCCACTCCTTTGTTGCCCTGGCCGTATATTTTGGGTCACTGCGTGGTTGGCAGACCCATCCACGACCCATTTCCAGTGTCCTGGCTGAGGGAAGGAGGTAGTCGCCCAAGATTTCATGGTGCATGGCCCCGTCCATCCTCCCCTCGATGCGGTGAAGACGACCTGTCCCCTGAGCAGAGAAACACCCCTAAAGCAGAATGTTTCCTCCATGCTTGACGTCAGGGATAGTGATCTAGGGGTTCTAGTCAGCATTTCTCTTCTTCCAAACACGACGAGTCAAGTTAATGCCAAAGACCTTGATTTTGGTCTCATCTGACCACATCACCTTCCCCCAAGCCTTCTCTGAATTAGTCAGGTGTTCACTGGTAAACTTCAGACGGGCCTGTACATGTGCCTTCTTCAGCAGGGGGACCTTGCGGGCGCTGCAGGATTTTAATCCATTACGACGTAATGTGTTACTAATGATTTTCTTGGTCACTGCGGTCCCAGCTGCCTTGAGATCATTAACAACTTCCTCCCGTGTACTTCTGGGCTGATCTATCACCTTTCTCATGATCATCGATACTTTCCTGAGGCGAGATCTGGCGTGGAGCCCAAATCCAGCCTCGTACAGGTCTACTCATTCTGTGGACAGGTGTCTTTTATACAGGTACAGAGTTGAGATTAGGATTACTTTCTTAAGGCAAGAGGACTGATGTCAGCAGTCTGTGGGAGCCAGAATTCTTGCTGGTTGGTAGGGGATCAAATACTTATTCCACTCAATCAAATGCCAATCAATTTATATCCTTTATCAAATGTTATTTTCTGGATTTGTTTTTGATATTCTGTCTCTCACTGTTGAAAGAAACCTGTCATTGAAATGATACACCATTCATTTCGTTGTTCATGGGCAAACTTACAAATTGGCAAGGGATCAAATACTTATTTCTTCACTATATCCATCTCTTATATGTGTTCCTATAGATGGATCTCTTTAATCCTTGGTTTCTAAATACTTTATCCAGTACTTATTCCACAATATCAGTTAAAAGTATTTGTAAAAACTCTAGGGAGTCCAAACTTGTACTGATGATTACAAGCAACCTGCCTTTATAAGGGCAGTGGTGGAAACAATTTTTGGAGAATATAATGTCCTTCGTTTTTTTCTTGGTCGTTGTGCTGCAGCGAAATATTGTGCATCGTAATTTGGAGTAGTATCAGTCTGTTTCAACACTTTTAATCAGACAAACAGCTGGTAACAACTAAAGGAAATATCTGCATCAGCTATAAAGGACTCATTCACCCCAAGAAAAGCAGTAATTTGTTGATCCTTTTAATCCCTAACAAATGAATTATTTGTAACTCTGAAATTCACAATGTCTTTTAAGTTTTCAGCAAACATCCAACTCATGTAACATCAAGCAAAACCTATTTTTTAGTGAAGGTGGACTTGGGGTGTTGTTGATTAGAGATGGGGGTTATTATAGACATTAATTTTATTACCCTATGGAGTTCCTTGCGAGCCTCATCCAACCGCCTCCGGTCCGAGCTGTCCACCACATACACCAGTCCGGCTGTGTCAGCATAGTGATGCTTCCAATGAGGCCTCATCTTCTTCTGGCCACCCACATCCCACACCGTGAGCCCCGGGCTGCTCCTGTCTGTCTCCAGTGTCTCCACATTGAAGCCCACAGTGGGCACTGTCACCACACTCTCATTGTACTTCAGTTTGTAGAGCAAAGTGGTCTTTCCGGATTCATCCAGGCCCAGCATCAGGACCTGTGCTTGTTTTCGTGGCTTGGAACCATGCATACCCATGTCTGTGCTTTTTCAGATTGCAGATTGTAAATCCAAAAAGGTATGGCCTCTTCCTCTCTGCTTGCTCTCTGCAGGCTCAGTATGTCTGTCTCTCATGTCTGCAGTCACAATGCTTTATATACACACAGTTGTTGTGATCCCTCCCTTCTGTTGTTACAGGCTTCTCCTGGTCCCTGCGCAGCTTTCAGTAAAGCTATTTATATCATAAGTGACGGTGCAACTGAGAGGGCTGACATGAACTTCTCGGTCACCAGAGCACAGTTACGAGAGTCACATCACACCTGCCCCTGATCATCTCACACACCAGCAGCCAGGAAGCCCTTATTTGGTTCAGAAGCAGGATTGTGTTTCAGCCTGGCAGGACGTCCCATTGCAGTGACTTCACAGTGCAGTTTCAGTTGAGGACTACTGGCCTTGGTTTGTGGGGGAATGTAAAATGATCTTTAGACTGACGACATGTAGGCTGAAGATGCAGCTTCCAGTAACTGCAAAGTAAAAATAATTCTAGAAATATGTTAATTCTAATCTCAAATTACTGTTTATATCTGCATGTGAATTTATTGTGATATAATAATGATGCCATATTGCATTATACAGGTTATTGTGGGTTATTGTGTTATAGTGCCTATAACCTCCAGCCTCTCAAGCATCTTAGGCCCTGCTGCAGTGAAACATGAGGACGACTCTGCCGCCACCACTCTTCACACTGGGAATGGTGCATGTGAAGTCTGATGGCCAAGCTAAATTTTGGATCCTCAGACTAGAACCCTGCTCCTGCTGGTTTCAGTCTCCCATGTGTCTTCCTTTGAACTGGGACAGAGATGTGAGCTTTTTAAGAATGGCCTTCTTGTGAAGCACCCGACTAACTCTTACTAACTCTTGGAGCATTAGCGAGAGGTTTAACCAAAAATTGCTCGTAGAGGTCAGAGCGCACCTTGCACAGTAGCTGGCTGTGATTCAAGAGGTGTGCGTGTATTATTATTTTAATAAATCAATGCATATCTGATCCATCTGGCCGTCAGATCACTTCTGATCTTTTGTCCTGGTGTTTGTCGTAGCTGTTGATGTAATGGTGTGGGATTCAGATACTATTTTACAAACTGGAATGAGTAAACCTGGATTTGAAATCAGTCGATGTCAGATCTTCGATCAAAAAACAAAACATAGAAATTGATATAATCATTTATCTTTTTAATGTTACCTTCTTGATTTACATTTTAAAATTCAGGATACTCTTTACATAGTTTATTAAAGTCAACAAAAACAAGTACAAATGCCACACAAACATTCTGTAACATTCATTATCACGGAAGGTTGTTGCAACTGAAAGTTTGCATCTGGTAAATCTCATTGAAGTTAAACAATCCGGGAACCGTCGCTTTGCTTTCTGCACTGCTGTAGAGACAGCGAGGGGGGGATGATACGAACATGAAGACAGTATGTACATTCATCTTAATCTTACAATTTCATGTTTCTCGGAGACATTCTTTCAACATTGCTATTCTACATGTGAGCTATTAAGATATGACACTGAGGTCATGCAGTGTGCATGTTATGACCGACCGTGTTGTGTTAAAAAGAAGTCGTTTTGGCAGCAGATTTCAGAACAAGAAGGAAACAGTTGTAGGGATGCACCGATAGCATCTGGGCTGACAACTGATGTTTTTATTGTCTCTGTTGTTGTTATTTATTGCCCCTGTTGTGCTGGGGAAACAAATAAATCTTCATTATGAAAATGTTTTGACTTCATCACACTACATCTGAATGAGCGCAGATTCAATCATGCAAATTTATGAAACAACCGTTAATATAACCTCCGTTAACATGAAGAAAAAACATCTGCCACCGCCATCAGTGACCGTCATTGCATTTGCCGATGGCAGCGAACAAGGCGAATATCAGCCGATACAGATCCACGCCCCCAATATATCTGTGCATCCCTAAAATTAAAGCAACAATAATGCATTTCATTCAAAGGCTTGTTACATTTTCGGTTTAGGATCTAGGACTTTTTCTCTCAGTGAAGATGACAGATGATATTGTTACAGAAAAGTGTCAATATAAATATCTTTAAATCCCATCTGGAAGATAATCTCATAGTATGCCGATATGTTAAAATACCTTGAAGATCCAACAATAAGCTCCTAGATACTGTAGCAACATTGAAATGTAACTATTATTACATCAGGTATTATATAATGATATAACTCCATTTATTACCTTTTCTTACGGTCTTTTCTTACAAAAACAGAAGCACTTAATGTTATTACATTATCAGATAACATGTCACAACCCTTATTAATGAATCAATAATTAACTGTTAGTTATCTACATTTTAAAGCAACTTGTGATGCTTTAAAATGTTGTAATTACATTACACTGCTCATTTAATGTGACCTTTTATTAGATTTTGATAAGTCACATTGTACAACAGATCTCACATGATCATCAATACACAAATCCTGATAAGTTGGGCTGAACAAAGTAACACAATAGATCCAGCTGGAGTCGTGGCTTTAAAAAGTCAACAGTCAGAACGGATTTGAGAACTTATCAGAAGAGAAACAGTCAACTAACATTTCAACTTAACTTAGATATTCAAAGTCTAAGTAAGTAAGATGGGGCAACTCAAAATCATTCATCCTCTCATACGAATGGTAATATTCAAACAAGTTATCAGTAGTGACATGTGCTTGATCCGGGGGAAAATAACTGGCCTGTATGTTTAAATTAACTTTCAGTGCCGTCACTTGGCTGGCAGCAATGCAAGTGGACAATGTGGAAACACTGAATGACGCAGCAAGAATTTGAGGTCACACAGACACTGAGAGTTCATGTTAACATAGTTGAAGTATAATGGAAGGGAAACTCCATGCTGCTATGTACACTTTATTATCATTATCGTCAGTGACTTGAAAATGATTTGTTAAGGGTGCAAGTTTATTGCAGAAAGACAGTTGTCTATTACAGTTTCTCTCCTCAGACACACAAACACGCTGTACATACATACTGCATGTGCACACACTCATGTGCGCACATGACTAAATCTTTTTATTTGCATATGTGACCAACCTCGCTGTACAGAGTTCAAACGCTGTGGCTAAATATAAAGGAAAAAACAAGTGTCATTTTTACAGCATAAAAAAAAGGGGGGGGGGGTCATAGTTTAACTCACTGAAGAACTAACTTCTGTAAGTATCTGTGATAAAAAATTATTCTTGCTCAAGAAGTTGCAGGGTCGGTGCTTATTCTAGCTTATGCTTAATCATAATATAGACGTATGTGACAGGCAGTTTACTGCTCACTGGCTTTACCTTTAAACTTGACCACCATGACAGTGATGTTGTCAGGGCAACCACGATAGAAGGATTGGAGGACAATGCTTTTGGCGCCAAAATGAGGCTCATCCAGCCGTTCCCTGATAAAGCGGACTGCCTCCTCGTTGCTGAAGGTGTCCCAGAGGCCATCCGATGCCAGGATCATGAACTCGGGCTGCAGCTTGTTCAGATCGAAGGACATGATGTCGGGATCGGGGATGACCACGTTGAGGTTCTTCAGGGGATAATCGCCCAGAGAGCGGGACATTGCCAGGATGCCCTGCACACGCCACGAGCCATTGAAACTAATGAAGCCACCTGAGCGAGAAGGGAAACGGGACGATGATTAAACAAGGAGAAGAGGTGAAGGACAGGGAGGAAGGGGAGATGTTAGTAAGACTGTGAAGAGAGCGGAAGAAGAGAGAAACGAAAGTTTTCTCTCTTACAGCCATTCAAATAACAAAATAACCTGAGCCAATTGGCATAATTATTCCCTGTTATCCATTGTGTTCTCAGGAAGGTGAAACTAATAATATTCATCAGTGCCACTGACATGTTTTCACTCACCCAGTGCTCACTATGTGTTTGTGTTGGATACATTTCAATTCATGTCACATCCTGCCAGAACAGCTGTGTGTCCTTTACGGCTTCAATAGATGTGCAAGTGGGGAATTGTACTGGAAATGAAAAGATAACAAGCAGACTTCCTTACAATGTCAGGGCGCTTCCCTCGGTCCTAACAAGCAAGGTCATAGCCAGAAAGTTAAAAATGTTAAAAAAAAAAGAAAGGTCATGAGATCAGGCCACTAAAGGATATAAAATATTTTTGTCATATTTATTGTAGAAATTAACTTTCTATAATAAGCAGCACTAAAGTTAGATAACATCCCGCAGCTTCGACATAATTGTTGGTGAAAAGTCACAAGATAAAGTCGGAAACAAGAGCTTGATGTCTCTCCTGAGCACTGTGAGGTATCAAACTAAGTCAGTTAAAAACAGTATTTGCCAACCACTTCTGCCTCTGTACTATCATCAACTGAATTATTTTGTCTTTTCTTTAGGTGCATCTAATCAGGTAATCAGCTGCATCTGGCAAACCTGAGGTGTTATATTTGTTTTCAAAAGATGATGTGGCCCCTTCATACCAGGGTAACAAAATCATCTGCAATCCTATATTAGGAAGCAATAATAAGGTTACTGCACCCCAATGCAAACAATAACTGAAAGGCTTTTCTTCAGTACCCAAATGCACCATAAGATGGAGATGATGGGCTGTCCTGACGGCTGACCACACTGGCGGCTGACTAATCAGGCAGCCTGCCACCATCTCTCCAGCACTGAGAGTATGCAGATACGGTAGAATTGAGAAGTATGCCTTTGAATATACCTTAAAATGTGTGCAGTCTGTCTGAATTTGATAGCATGCTACTTTTGAATCAATCAGTCACAAGCTTTTGATGTCAGTGGACACACACAAGATGTAAAAAAAGGGGTTAATGGTACTCAGCTTTGATCATAAGAAGACTTTTTATGCGTTCCTAACAAGCTTCAAGTTGTGATGTTCCCTCAAATTTGATCTAGAGCCTTGTAATGCTGCCCATACTCAGCTGTGAGAAGTCTGTTGGTCTGGACTGCAGCTGTTTTCTTACCAGCTTTCTTGATCCTCTTGCGTTCTTTGAGCTGGTACGGTTTGTGGTCATGTGAGAGAGGAATGGCGTTACCATCTTTATCGCAAAGAACTCCGCGCGAGTCTCCGACGTTGGCTACTGTCAGCTCCTTATCCGACAGCAGGGCCACAAGACATGTAGTACCTGAGACAGAAGAAGAAATTAACAGGAGGGGAACAGACCATAAAAGAGAAGAAGAGACAGGTTAGTGGAAGGGCAGTGAGGAAGGATAGAGTCATGAGAAACGAGAAGAATCATGTTCAACATTCTCTGTAAAGGTATGTGTTCTTGTATTTGGTAATACATGTCTTTGGTTAATCCAGCAAATCAAAACATGTTCTTTCAAAAATACTTCTACTAAAATATTTTCAGTATAAAGTAGGGAAGAATGTCGGATGCTGCCAATGTATATCGTCTCACAGGATCTTCAGAGTGAAAGAAAGATCTTGAATACCCTCCAGTACACACACTTCCCCCTCCTGCAATTAAGTAAAACAAATGAAACTGTGCTCACTGCACAGATGCAAAAGCTCTCTGCAGTAACCTTCCTTCCTTTCCTTCATGTACCGTTCTCCAATACGACTTGCCTTTCTTCTCTTTGTTTGGCTTCCCAGCCAGGCATTACCGCCCGGACTTACAATCCGAGGCCTATTGTGTGAGATTCAAAGTTCGGTCCTGAAAGAGCAGATCCTCCAGTTTGGCCATCTGATCAAACAGCACAAAGGGAAACAGGGATCTTACTGGCCAAGACAACCCGGACGGAGAAGAAGATGGCTGGGGAATGGTGCATAAAGTCAACAGACAAGACAAGTTCCACATGTTGGTGTGATGTTGACTAACTGATAGTTTATGTGTCGGGTGCTTTGGGGTCAAACAGAAGGAAAAACATCTCCTGAGTCCAACGTCAACCATGACCTGGTACAGACAATATTTGTGAGGAATGAGATGTGGTAGTGAGGTAACACAGGCAGCAGTGGATGAAATGTCAGTAGTGTAAGAGGACGGGTCAGGAGAGTGACAGATATGAAGAGAAGATAAAACAGAAAGGACTTCTCAGCAGGACGGCGAGGTTTTAATTTCCCGTTTATGCTTTTGATGAGAGAAAAGTCATTAGAAAGAAATCGTGCAAAAACAAAACAGACAGATGAGAACCAGCAGGGAGCTCAGCAAGAAAGAGTCAAGTGAACATTGCAGCCATTTCATTGAAAAAATTATTTCTATTAGTTTAAGCATTCGACGCAACCCTCATACTGCTGCTCATGCCTGTATCTCCCGCTGCACTGTGCCCTGCTGTCCAGCTAATTACCCTCATCTAGATCCCATGGTGATAGGGATAATGGACAGAGGTGCCTTGCTAGCACAACCTTCCCTAATTAGCCTGGCCATGCGGGGCAGACATTCAGCATTAACTATTAAAATAGCACCATGTCCTGCATGCACCCTGAGATCATGCTAATCATTGGCTTAGCTTGGCTAGGCATACCTTTGCATCGATTCACTCTCATAGAGTTAGCAGACACGTGATCAAACAACATCCCATGGAATTAAGCTCTTAAGCAATCTACCTGGCGTTCTGTGAGACATGTGAGGGCAGAGCTGCTGCCACCCTGCTCACCCGACTCTGTGTCTGCCTACCAACCTCTCTACCTGCCCGTTAGTCCACCTACAAAGTTGAATCCTTTTCCCAGAAGAGCTGCCATCCTATCTATGTTCCCTCCTGGGACGTGCACTGTTTTAACACTTGCAACAATGCTATTTTTAGTACGATGAGCATATTTCTGAACTGCTTTACAAAGTCTGTGCGACACATGACTTTTGGTGTCACTGCAAAGCTACAGATGAGCTCTTCTATGATGTAGTTGCTCTCATAATGTTCCTCAGCCTTCATGGAGTCCTCGGTGAGATTTTGCAGATTCTTTCGTACATCACGGATGTCACGTCAAATTAGGATGGGAGGGTAATTGAGAATACACTGACAAAGTCAACATTTGGGGTCATGGGATAGTTTAGGATGAGTGATCTCCAAGTCCTCTTCCTCCGTATACTTCAAAGTAGTGTGCCTAAATGCCTTTCAAACAAACATTTGAAATAAATAATCAAGTAATAATCAAGTCCATCATTTGGCTTTAAGGGGTGTGGAGCGTATAAATGAGCTGACATTTGATGATCAAAACAAACATGAACATCACTGGAGTCACAAAATAAAATGACTCATACAAAACAGCTACTGAAGCAGATATATTTCCTTCCTTCCTGCAGATATTTGAATACTAAAATGTTTTGGCTTTTGCAGTTGTATAATAAAAAACACATTGCATGAAGGAGACGGTTTCCATAATAGCCTCTAAGCCTATGAGCATTCCAAGAAAGACCCATCACGCTCATCTTTCCTTCATGTGCCCTTGTTTGCTGATAAACAACGAAGGGATGAAAGAACAAGGGGATACATCTGATATGCTGTTGTCCCGAGGACTTGGATTCTCCGTATTTCCTCTCTCTTCCATCATGGCAGCTTAATTTAGTCTCTGATTACATCACAAACCAGGGAGTCGTGCAATCTAAATGATGTGATTGTTGAATGAGATACAGAGGCGAGAATGAACAACAATTACCTGATCAGCAGATCCCCCGAGACGCTGAAAAAACAAGCTACAACAAATGCAGCAACAAATCTAATGAACATCTAATGTCTTCGTCTAGTCAACACAGGATTTCTTTCATTGTAATAGAGCCCCGACTGTAAGTTCATCCGTAAACTCGATTGAAATATAAGATGGACAGACAAGCTGTAAGAATCTTTGGATCCCGGATGTAACGGGGCATAAAGCTAAATAAAGTACACAGAGGGATCAGGAGAAAATATGTTTCTCTCAACACCGTGGCTGTTGTTGGAAACATAGATTGTCTGCAGCTGGGAAAGCAGAGAAGGAGAGGATGATGAGGATAAAGGAGGATGAGGAGGTCAAGAGCCGGTGAGTGTAACAAAAGGTAATGTAGCCGCAGTATATCAACCTATTGTGAGTCGACTACAGACTGGGCGCAGTGAGTCGGGAGATTTTAATTCCCCTCGTTAACAATCAGTGTGTCATATGACCCATCGTTCTGTAGAGAGTGAGAGTCGCTCAGTTCAGCTGGCGAGCCTTCTCAACAGCTCTTCTACATGTGAGTCACATGTGAGGAATCTGCTGAGTGCCGTTTCTCATTTAGACCACATTCTGCTCTGAAGGCTAATCTAATTACCAACTTCTACATTCTCTTTCCCCTTGTTTCAGTCCTGAGTGAATCACACCACTTAACGTCATCAGTTACTCTGTAAAGCGAGAGCTCTGTCAAACTCCCCCGTCTTAAACTGGCTCCGCCCTCCGAAGAGAGTAAAAGTTTCAGTTAGCTTGAAACAAAATGGACCATCAATATATTATTACCAAACTTCAAAGCAAAAGTGTGTTTATTCAAAGCCTTAGGGTGGCAGGGTAAAACCTTGTCATAGCCTTTTAGTTGCATGCCTCACCTTCCCTGATCTCCCTCTGAACCCTGCACCAGGAATGTGTGTGTGCACTGGCCATGCCAGCGTCTTGCAGCTTATCCAGGTGAGATTTTTTGCTTGTCAGAAGATCCAGTGTTTTCCTGCAGGAGCCTTCAGTATTATTCATCATTGTGTCAATGCAGTGATCCCATTCGAGTGGATACAATCCACTTCCATGGAGGGTCTTGTTGCTCTCGCTCTACTTGCACTTTGATGTTTTTAAGTGGAATGCTTTTTGCTCCACGTCTTATGAACGTCTTGCTTGCTGCTTGAATCCCCCCCGTGCTCCCGCTCCTTCATTGTTCTTTCATTTTGCTGCTCTCGTCTCTCTCTGCTGCAGCGCTCCTACCAACAAAATGTCCTCCTTTCACACATGCATCCCTTCCTCTGACCCTTCCGCTACCTCTTTGCATTCATCACTCTGTCTTGCATCAACCTTCCCTCCCTGCCTCCATCCAGAGATAATTACTACAAGCCCTGTGAAGATGGCCGTGTATTTAAACAGCTGAATAAGCAAGGCTCGGGGCTGCTGACAGTCAGTATTTAACGAAAGTCAAGGGAAGCAGAGGAGCATTTTCTGTTTGTCCGAAGTAATGACAAACACTTGTAACATCTATCAGTAGCTGGTGTGCTATGTTCACCCTGATATCATTGAAGGGAGGAATTTAAATTGGCAGAACTTTTGCAGGAAAATGCTTCCACTCCATGGATAAATGTTTTTAAAAAAATGTAATTGTGTAAATTGTAATGTGTTTACAGTTTTGTGGGTTGTACATTTTCACACACGCGTATACACACCTGCTTCATTGTATGTGGCGGAGAGCTTTTCCAGTATTTCTCTGTCTAAAGCCAGGATCTGCTGCTCCAGGATGGAAGGATAGGACAGGCCGCCCCTCTCCTTTTTCTCATCCTTCTCCTTGTCTCTATCTCGCTCTTTCTCCCGTTCGTAGGTCAGTAGCTGCTGGCGGAGAGCGTCAGACAGGTGGGCTTTTGCAAAGTCAGCAGCAGCCTGATAACAAAGGGCAGAGAGGGAAAGAATTAAATAAATAAAGAGTGCAGACGAAAAAAATATTTTGATAAATAATACTCGCAGTTTTTATTTTTTCACTATCAGTGCGACAAGATACAAATCGTCATGTGCAGTGGAGGAGAGTGGCAGCAACCTGCTCGTCCTTTCTGCATGGCCGACCACCGCAGATAAATAGAGATAAAGGAAAAGTACCTCAGCAGACACACACGCTCACTCTCCAGCGTGAGATCGAGCTGAGCCAGAGAAATTGTATAGTCACCTCTATTCATTCTACTCTAAGGACAACACCTTTTGACATATTTCTGCTGTTTCAGGGAGAATAATGCCTCATTTCCTCCACCCCCTTCCCTGACTCAGTGC
The DNA here is from genome assembly GCA_901007825.1 of Macroramphosus scolopax. Taxonomy (NCBI): domain Eukaryota; kingdom Metazoa; phylum Chordata; class Actinopteri; order Syngnathiformes; family Centriscidae; genus Macroramphosus; species Macroramphosus scolopax. The sequence goes on from CAAKHC010000983.1 coordinate 50,074, forward strand.
TGAATAAGGAAGACAAGCCATTCCAAGTAACTGAAGTTCAAAAAGTCAGACAGTGTACTGATGACAAGTTTAATGTGTGTTTTTCTCTTGCAGAAGTTAGTCAGTCATATTTATGATGCAGAACTGAGAACTGCAGAACACACATGACAAGGCTGCAGCAGATTTACAGGCGCTTAATATAATGATTCAAGTTCATAGGACAGAGATGTAGATGAAGGCTACGTCTCGTGCTCCTACCGTCTTATCTACACCGTCCTCTCATGCTACTCCGGGAAATATCTTTCAAGGATTCAGATAATCCTGTTATTTCTTCTTCTGCTACACATGAAAACAACTCATCTCCTCCTCACTTGTTATATTTCCAGTGAGAGTTGTTGCAGCTCTCCTCCTCAGGCTCTGTCATTCTTCCCACATCTTCTTTACATCCACCCAAACACTACAAGTGTTTTTCTTTCGCGAATGCGTCTGTCTTTATATCTTCTGTCTGCTTCCATGGCAAATTTTCAATCCCAAAATCCCGAAATCATTGTTTCCACGTCCTTTTCTGGTACTCCCTTTTCTCTTGTGTGAAGACAATCACCGTAGACGTGCCTTCATCCTGAGGTTTCTATGCACCGTGTAGGAGTAATAAACTGAGTTCAATGGTCATAAATAGAACAGGAAGTCTTTTGTTTGCCTGTCGAACACTGTGCCAATTACGGAGTTTAAACGACGGTCTGTCAGTCTCCAATTATTTGACTGCACATGCATGTACCAATCAATCTTGAAACCATTTGACTGGCTGCATGTGTATGTAACTGTATTCCAAAAGTCCGGGAAAAGAAGAAGCAGCCTTTGCAGAGTGCAAAGTGAAGGGCAAGTCTGAATTATCTGACCATCTAACCTGCTGGACAAGATGATGAACACACCAGACACTTGGCTGCTGCAGCACATCCAGAGCTTAGAGGATGAAAGAAGAAAAAGACAGATGAGGGAAGGATAGTGAGAGAGGATGGTCATGAAGACTGTGGGATAGAGGGATGGAGACAAGATGGCAAGGATAACGGATTGTAATACAACAGGGAACAAAATGGAAGATAAGATTAGCGGTTGGCATGAGAGCATATCAGATGTATGCAAGAAGAGCTGAAAGATGAGGCGGAGTAAATGGACTATAAAGGGCTGGCAGGACCTGACCTTCATGGGACAGTGAAAGCTCATAGAGACATTAGGCTGAACTTATTTACTGCACAGAATGTGGGGTGAAGAACTGGTGAAGATGAGGAGTTCCTTGACACAAACACTGATCCCACTGATCCCTTGTGAGCTTGACACTAATATTCTATGTTAAGTGTTAAGTCTTGATCAGTCACGGCTGTGCAGAGCGCCACATTTGACCTAATTCACTTGTACCGCCCATGCTAGCACAAACATTTGTATACAGCACGGACACAAAGCCACACGAACACACAATCATTCTATCTAAACAGGGACACCTACACTCTTTCAAACATTGCATCATCAACTCCGTCACCCAAACACTCCATCCTGACTCCCAACTGGGAGCCACTCAGATGAACAGTCCAACAGAAGTACTCAGGCCTCCAAAACACATCCATTCATCACATCGCAAGTCTGGCAGAAATGAGGAAAGTCATGTGAGTTCTCCTTTAGAATTACCCTGTGGGAATTGAATTAGCCAGATAGAAAACCATTCTTCTGCACTCTCTCTGACAGATGGAGCATTCAGCAGAGAGAAGAGGAAAAGGGAGACAAAGGAAGAGACACTCAGTAGCGTATGAACCATTCATTAATATCACTCAAGCACACATTAGAAAGAGGAGAGAGAGACAATCCCTGCAGTTTGAAGACTGAAACAAACCATCGAAGCAATGAAATATAGAGAAAACAAAGACCTCAAATGCAGAGGAAGGAGTCGGAGGAATGAGCTGCTCTTCCATTCCACTTAAATATGCAATACGCTGAACACTACAGCCAGTCAGAGGGACATCATTTGCTTTCCCCTTAAACTCACAAGTAGATTATATTGATAATTAAAGAGTAAAAAGGACGGCTGTAAATAAAGAAACATGTCCGCTGCAGAGGTGTTGTATGTCCACAGGGCCGATGACTGCAGGAGCATGGAGTCCTAATTTCATTACTTCACACCTGAGCTTTGTATTTGACAAGGTTATACCAAAAAGAGTAAGTAGGACTGTGTGTGTGTGTGTGTGTCTGTGTGTGTGTGTGTGTGTGTGTGTGTGTGTGTGTGTGTGTGTGTGTGTTTAATAGAATCCCTGTCCTCCACACCACATAATTACATGAAAGTAGGCAAATAACACTGGAGTTAAGCACACATGAAAACACAAGCACACAGATCATCATTATTTACGAGGTTGGGGCAGAAAATGTGGTCTGGAATTAGAATGATGTGTTTTTCGGTGCTCAGAAAATGCTGAGCAAACTCCATTTGTTGATTGAAAGCTTCAGAACAGCTTCTAAGGTCGACGTTTTGTCAGATATTATTTGTAGGCTTTTGTTTTTACAGATTCTGTTAAAATGTTCTTAACAACTTACAAATGTATACGGATTTGATAAATAATACTATTTTATATTAGGAATCTTGATTTGGAATCATAACTAATGGTCCAAATACATTGTTGTGATAGTACTAGACTCATTTCAATTATTTGCTTCGGCTTTAAAAGACATATATTTATAAAATATATCTCTCAAACAGATGAAACTGCACTGGAAAAGACATTTTTGATCAGTTTCACTTGGTTTTGGAAAAAGATGAAAGCAATAACTTGCTTCCTGTGCAGCATGATCCTGGCCCCAGATTGGAACTGGCCATGAAAACTCCACTGTTAGTCCAAACACACAAATCCTACCCTGGCATCCCAGAACTATTTCCCCACTCCCAAGGAGTAAATCTCCCCCAAAACCACAACAAACGTTGTGAGTACAGACGGGCTCAAGGATGGAACACAGTACCCCTGCTGCTGCCCTCCAGGTAGTGCAGCAGCAGTGGTACTGTGGTGGTAATCTCACATTCAAACACCAGTTATCTCTCAAAGGTATCAGTGAAAGCAAACATGTGACATGTAGCGGACAGTATCAAGAAGACAGACATGACTTCTGAGAAAACTCTGCACAACACAGAGGATATCATTGATGGATTGGTGGAACACTAAGATGAGCCAATTCCAAGCTTTGGTTGTGTGAAACATTATGTAGTTTAAGTGATGATGTCTGCATCTATAAGTCAGCACACACTTCTTTCTAACATGAATGTAACTAGCTAAAATTCTCATTTGATTGTTGCATAGCAATGATGTATCTGATACCAAAACTTATGGTCCAAATAAAAACCCAGGAGAAAATTACAGATTAAAAGCTTCACACTGAGGTTTTGTTACAAATCAAATTTTGATTTCTCAATCTTGTATTTATTGTCTTGTACTAGGCAGTGATACATCTTCAGAGTTATGTTTTGATAAAGATATACTGTTGGCCTCACAGTTGAGTGCTGTACGAATTAAATGGGACGGAGTTGGAGGTTAACACTCAATATTAAAACAAAGTCCAAATATTTATATTGGATTGATAAGGACATTTACTACGTATATGTGATTATCTTTTTAATTACTCTGCTGTGTCCTTTCTTTTTCTTTCTTAATCACATTGTTATTATTATTTTCTTTTCTGTTTATTATTTCTTTTTTAGATATGTACATAAGCAATAAAAAGTGAATTAGAAAAACAGCAGGAAATGCTTCGGAGAGCAGAGAGGGAGGGGTTGGAAAGAAATACTACTGCCTGGATAAACACCGTCAGCCTCAGCTCTTCTCTCACCGACTATAAAACAAGAAGAGGTAAAATAGTGGGATGATAGGAACATCTGGTAACCATGGTTATGGCTAACATCTGTCCAACCTCTGCAGACATTTCATCCAGAGTCCCCTCTAACGTATGAGGAACACACAAAAACCTGCCTCATGGACAACAGACAAACACAAGGTGTCGCTTCTTTCAGTCTGCCAAGAAAGAAGACCAATAAACTGTCCATGACTCCAAACACACACACAAAAAGGCCACATGTCAGTACATGTGGCCTTTTTACTCACTAAGTGAACTAATATAGCGGTGATCACGTTCAAACAGTGAACGTGATCTGTATGACTTCCTCTAAGGGTTAGGGTTATACTATTCTTTTAATAACCGGTCAGAGTGACTAAATCACGTGTATCAGTTATTCCCTGCCATTGTTAGCATTTCTCACAAGGCTTCAACCATTCTGATATGCAACTAATTAACCATATTGAATGAAGTGTTAAAATATTGAGAAGGGTAGTTCTGCAGTAGATACGTAGTGTTGCGGATAACGTTATTTCCTCCTCACCTGTGAATGCACACAATGTATTTGCCCTGGAAGACAAGGAAAAGAGGTAGAAATTATTTATATGGAAGTCATTTCTTCAATTCTGGAGATCTCAAAAGTATCACATAATGAATGAGCATCCCCAATTTAGTAGGAAATTTAAATGTTTTTCTACATTGTTTGGTTCCAAAATGAAGCGTGTTTGAACGTTAGAGCCGAGGGACTGGCAGGGATCTTTGATTTGACCTCTCACAACCCATTCAGAACAAGAAACATTCAACATGAACTATAAAAATACTCTCATAACAACTTCATTACAGAAGAAGTATTAGCAGTAGTAGTACTATTAGTTGTAGTAGTAGTACAAACAGTAGTAGTAGTATTAGTTAGTTAGGTCTCCACAAATATAGAAACTCTTCATGTGTTAAATGGAGCCTCTGTGTTCAGTCATGTGACATTAATTCCATGAGAGGCACCTGTGCTGTTGCTATGGTAACAAGGGTGGGACTTCGCCACTGGTATCAATGATGATGCTTATCATAGGCATGACGATGCCTTTCATATCAAGGGCAAGCAGAAGGTATATATGAACCAGTCAGACATTTTAACAGTATAATC